>PVKE010006368.1:0-54660 GCA_004027555.1 Craseonycteris thonglongyai | reverse complement strand
TGCGCGCCCTGCTGGCTGCCCCTGCGCGCCCTGCTGGCTGCCCCTGCGCGCTGCCCCTGTGCACCCTGCTGGCTGCCCCTGCGCACCCTGCTGGCTGCCCCTGCGCGCTGCCCCTGCGCACCCTGCTGGCTGCCCCTGCGCGCTGCCCCTGTGCGCCCTGCTGGCTGCCCCTGCGCACCCTGCTGGCTGCCCCTGCGCGCTGCCCCTGTGCGCCCTGCTGGCTGCCGCTGCGCACCCTGCTGGCTGCCCCTGCGCGCTGCCCCTGTGCGCCCTGCTGGCTGCCCCTGCGCACCCTGCTGGCTGCCCCTGCGCGCTGCCCCTGCGCGCCCTGCTGGCTGCCGCTGCGCACCCTGCTGGCTGCCCCTGCGCGCTGCCCCGCACAGTCTGCTGGCCGTCCCGGCCAGGACAAGAGGCAGGGAAGCAGGCCTGGTTCGGCCGCAGTCCACTCTACTTGGACTCTGCCTGGAGGAGCCTGCCAACCCCAAGATCCCAGGCAGAGGGTTTTCTCTAGGTGACCTCTCGTTCATAGCTGGGGTCTGCACACTCCACTCAAAAGTCACCTCAGTGGTGCCTGCCCTGGACACCCTGTCTTAACTTGGACCCTCTGCCCCTCCCCAGGCATTTCATACCCTCTTCCTCTCCTTAGCATGTACCACCGTCTAGCCCATTATATATTTTACTTGTTCATCTTGTTTATTATGTGTCGTCTTCCATGGAACCTGAACTCTACAGGCACAGGGACTTTACCCATCTTCACTGAGGCATCCCCAGCACCAGTGTCTGGTACAGGGTGGGTACTCAAAACATGTTTGTTGGATGAATGAATGAGGGGGTGAATGAAAAGGCGAATGAATGAAAGCAGGGTGATTAAGGGGCTGGTGTTCTCACAAAGCCAGCAGGGAGGGCAGTGGGCTTCCATGGGGTTGGCGGAGGCTGTGAGCTCTGAGCAGCAGACAAGGCTGAGCTCCGTCCCTGGCACTTCTGACAGCTCTTCCAGTTTCTTCACTCTCAGAGTGGGGCTGACACAGCCGACCTCACAGGCATAAAGGACACTGACGGTCCTTGGCCTCCAGAGTCTCTCGGCTGTGGGCACTGAGGTTGTTCAGAGCACTGTCCTTGTTCTCCGCCCTGGAAGAGCAGAGCAGCCAGGGCCTGAGCCGGGCTTGGGCAATTGCGGTGAGGTGAACAGAGGTCTGGGGCTCCGGCGGGAGGGTGATGGGTGGTGGGCAGAGAATAAGCAGCAGCACCTAGAACCCCAAAGGAAGGAAGGCTCTCGGAGGTCAGGTCTCTGGAGGTGAACTCTGAGCAGAGCTTGTATGTAGGAAGTTTAATAAGGATGCTCTCAGAATCATCACCTGCATAGAGGGACAGCTGCAGGGGCATAGGGACAGGGAGAACTGAGGACTACAGCCGGACCCCACAGCTGGGGCAGGGCCTTCGCAGCCCCACCCCCATCACCCAGGAACACAGGCTGCCCCAGAAATGCCCAGGCCTCCAGCTTTGGGTGGAGCAGCTCTCTTAATTCAATCACTTTCTCAGTAGTTGGGGGATAATCCTTCAGACCTTAAGGGGACATTGGGTGGGGCAGCAGAGTGTCCACTCCTGTGGGTCATTAGGGCAGGGTCAAACTCAGCAGTCCTGGCTCCACTGTGGCCACAAGACCCCTAAGCTTTGACATTGATGACCTCTAACTACGGTCCTCCTGTCCCCTTTCCATTCCCCGCCCCTCACTCCTATCCAGAATGGCTGAGGAAGACAAGCAGGTCTTGGGGGGAGTGTGGGAGCGTATGGTGGGGAGGAGGAGGCTCAGAGCAAGAAAGTGGAAGAATTTGTACATGTCAGCGGCAGAGTCCAGCCAAGGAACCGTGGGTCTGGACTCTGCTGTGTGGCCTGGGGATATTCCCCTCAGATCCTCAGGTCCTCCCTTGTGCAGTGGGGGCTAGGTCAGTGAGGAGCAGTAGAAGAGGTGTGGATAAACAAAAGCATAGTCACGTGTAGACAAGGGCAGCGTGTGTGCACTCTGTGGGCGGAAGAGCCCGCGTCGCTGGGGGGCTGTGCCTGGAGCTCTGACTCCGGAGGGCCAGCCTCCTTCCTTAGAGATGTCAAGGGGGTGTTGGGATGGCCTCCAGGGAAGGAGACTCCCACTGGTTCTTCCTGCTCCACTGTTGATGCCCATGGAGAACTCTTGGCTGAGAGCCAGTGGATGAATACATAACTGAAGAGCTTTGTCACAGCCAACCTAGGGAACAAAATCCTGGGTCTCCCCAAGGCCTGTACAGCCAATCAAGGGCTGGTCAAAATGGCAATTATGAGCTGTGTTATTAAAGGCTGCAGGATTGTAATTAACAATGGAATTACCTGGTGGTGGGACCCAGGGAGGGAAGGGATAATGATGGATTACTGGAAGGCCATCAGGGCTATTGTTTCAGCCTCTCAGCCGCTGCTAAGCCTGGGAGGCAGTGAAGCCAGCTTTTCAGTTGCTAATGAAAGCCTTGCAGGAGCTGAGGGCTGCCTTGGCTAGAGGTGGTGGGGGTGTCCCGCGCTGCAAAGCTAGGGTGCAGCTGAGATGGGCTCATGGCAGGTAAGGCCAGGATGGGGAGCCCAGCGGGACCCAGGGACTCCCAGCTACAAGGTGTATTAGGATGGTGACCAACCGTCCTCCTTTAGGGAGGACAGTCCTCCTTTTGGAAGGTCTGTCCTCCCTCGAAAAGTGTCCTCCTAGATGTCCTCCTTTTCAATATGTAATACTAGATGTCCTCCTTTTCTTTCTTTCTTTTTGTTGTGCTATTGATTTTCTTTTGGTTGTTAAATTTATTGGGGTGACATTGATTGGTAACAATTAGATAGTTTCCGGATGTACAAGTCCACATCACATCACCTATGCTTCCCATTATATGCTCACCACCCGGAATCAGCTGTCCTCCTTTACATTGGAAAAAAGTTGGTCACCTTAGTATTAGGAAGGAGGCTGTGCTCCTCGCTTAAGTCTCCAACCAGCCCCCCAGAATCTCCTGGGGCCTCCTATACAGCAAATATCCAGGTGCCATCCCCTATGCAAGTTAACAAATATCCTACTAATCCCATTCAAGTTTAAGAATCAATGATTCGTAGAGATACAGTTTTTAGCCCAGGAAAGCATACAAAGTCAGAACCGATTCTGAAGGCTGCTCCACTAAGCATCTCCAGTCCTGCCTTCTCCCTTTGGTGTCAACGTAAAGTTTCTTACCTGCCACACTTTGCAAGATCCAACTGCATGTTAGTAGGTTCTGCCATCTAATCTTATGTATTAGTGCTTTGCCTGTAGGGTGGAAGGGAGGCTGCACGGCAACGTGGAGACAGAACAGGGACCGCCCACACGGGAAACAGGAGCCTTGGCCGCTGACGCATCTCGGTGTTACCAGTGGTGCTGATGGTCAGCATGTTGGGTTTGCACAGGCCGTGGTGAGGAGTTGAACCCTGGACCTCACGAGGACTGTGGGGCAAGTGCTCAACCAGGAGCTATCTTGGCATCCCTTGTTTCTTAAATTGTATGTGGTTAATTTATTACTGTGAATTCAGGTATTTTCAACCATAATTATAACAACAAAATATGCTAATAAAATTATTATTTGAAAAAAAATGATTCAAGACCTTTGGTTTTCAAACTTTTTTTTTTTTTTTTTTTTAAGATTTATTGTTTTTGAGAGAAGGTAAAAGAGAGAGAGAAAGGGTAGGGCCCAGAGCAGTCTCCATAGTTGTACATCATTAGTTGTGACATAGTTTCATAGTTTCATTCCACACAGGTGGAAGTGGGGCTTCGTGGGGCAGAACCAAACTGGGGTCCTCCTGCATGGCAGGTGAGAATCTTTGCCACTGAGCCATCCTGGTGGTTACCAGTTGTGCTGAAGTTCAGCATATGGGTTGCATGGGCCAGGGCAGGGAATCAAACCCAGGACCTCATGATTGTGAGGCAAATGCTCAGCTGCTGAGCTATCCTGTCATCCTCACAAATCATTTTTCTTTCTTTCTTTTTTCTTTGTTTGTTTGTTTGTTTGTTTGTTTGTTTCTTTCTTTCTTTCTTTCTTTCTTTCTTCCTTCCTTCTTTTCTTTCTTTTTTTTTTTTTTTTATGCCTCAGTAACCCTTGCTTCAAATGAGACCTTCTAGGAAGGCAAATGAACCCAACAGATCAACAGCAGCCACTCTGTCAAGTCCATTGATGGTAGTGATTCTAAGCCCCACTCCCTTTCCCCACTCAAGACAGCAAACAGCCTCTAAGATTAGTTCAGACAAATGCAATTTCTTTCCCATCTCTAGCACCTTCCCTTTCTCCATTCAGTGCCTAGGGGATTCAGATGGTGGCCCTAGACCTTCAGTACTGAACAGGACAAGGCAGGAGCTGAATTTCTGCCATTTAAGATTTTGACCCGGGAAGAACAAGCTGACAAGAGATTTCTGGCTGACACTAGGGGTACTGAGGGCAGGCTCTGGAGCCAGATTGCTTGCATCCAAGTCCTAGCTTCGTCATGGACTTTCTCTGCGATGTTGCGTGAGTTGCTACACTTTGCAAGCCTCAGTTTTCTCAGCTGTGAAATGGTTGTGAGGCAAGACTCTGAGATCTCTCTTCAGAAGACAATGTCAACACTCTACCCAGTCTGTCACCTTATGGCATATGTTCTGGAACTTTTGTGAGGAATAAGGATACACATGGGTCAAGCCCTTAGAATTGGACTTGTTGAGTAGCAAGTAGTCAGGAAGTACTTGCTGTGACTGTCCAGGGGGTTAGATGTCCCCCTAGGACAGACAAACTCAGAGTCATTTAATAGAGTCCACATGGTTCTTGCCCAGAGGCTGCTCAGGGGCCAGGAAGACCCTCAGCTGGAGGCATTTAAATCACCTCTGGTACCTCCCATTTGCATGACCTTCACAAGACACTTGCCTTTCTGAACTCACCTCCAGAGGGATGTGTGAGGATGAAATGAGATGATGTGCCCAATCCAATGTGCATCGCACTAGCCTTCTCAGCAGCATTGGACACAGCTGAGCTCTCTGCATGGAAGCATGTGCTCCACTTGGCCTCTGTGACCCTGCACTCTTCTCCCTTCCACTGGCTGCTCCTCAGCAGCTCCTGGGTGGGCAGGATGAATGACTTCTTTCAGCTTCTCCTGGGTAGTCTGGGTAGATGGATCACTTAGTTTGTCAACTGTGGATCTTTCTTTTGCCTCATCCTTTGAGGTCTGGATCTGGTACTTAATAGTCTCTGTACAGCCAAACTGGTACAGTTCAGCTCTGAGTTCAACTCATACTCACTGTTCAATAAAAGTTTATTACATGACCAACATAAGAAGTGGAATTGGGTCAGAAAGTTCCTGGGACATTTATTGGCCACATAAACTTGAATTCCATAGGGATAACTGGAAATAGTGCCTGGAACCAGGGTGTCACCGGGTTGTGGGTTCAGTACTATTACAAGAAGGCAAGCAGGGGGATGCTGGGATAGCGCAACAGCTGAGTGCTTGCCATGCAACCATGAGATCCGGGGATCAAATCCCAGCCCTGGTCCATGCAAACCCATATGCTGAACTGTGACACAACTGGTAACCGCTGGGATGGTTCCCAGTTCAGTTCTCACCCCACACGGCCTCACATCCACCTGCGTGGAATGAAACTATGTCACAACGAATGATGTACAACTCTGGAGACTGCGCTGGGCCCTCCCCACCTCTATCTTTCTGACCTTCTTTCAAACAATAAAATAAATCTTAAAGAAAAAATATATTAAAAAAAAAAAAAGAATACAAGCAGGAGTAACACTTTGTTTGCTAAGCATTAGCACACACATATTGTTTGCTACACATTTTTACAATATTCCACTTGGTCCTCTGAGCTGGTATTTTTCTTTCTATTTTATAAATGAAGATCCTGAAGCATAGAGGTGTAGACCATTTGCTCAAGGACCCCAACCCTGGAGACATATTTAAAGAACCAGACAAATAATTATTGAGTAGATAATTTGTGGCAGAGGGTAAAAGATTATGTACAGCCAATCCTCATTATTTGCAGGTTCCATATTTATGAATTCACTTATTCACTAAAATTTATTTGTAATCTCAAAGTCCATATTCATGATGCTTTTGCTGTCATTCATGTACATTTGCAGAGTGGCCATTTTATTTAAAGTACATTTAAAAATTACATTTTACATAAAAGTACATTTTATTTGCTTATGGTATATGTGTCCAGCTGAAGCTGAATAAGGCCACGTTCTATATTCTTGATTCAGCCATCATTCAGAGATGCCCAGAAGATGAGATCACAGGCATAGCACAGTGTAGTGTAAGAAGCTCTAGCTCTGGGACCACTTGGATAAGATTTGAACCCCAACCCTGGCACCTGTTAGTGGGGTAGCCCCAGGCAAGTCAATTAACACTCTGAACTTCATTTTATCTGTTTTTAAAATAAAGAAAATAGAATCTACCAGGACGAGTTGTTTTCAGGATTTACAATTATAATCTATATGACAGATGTGTGTGTGTGTGTGTGTGTGTGTGTGTGCATGTGTTTCTTCTAGGAGCAATGTTACAGTATTCACTCAATGGCAACTTTATAGAACTTAACTACTGTGAATAATGCAAATTGACTGTATTCTTCTCACATTTACATACATACACAAAAAGAAGGACAAAGGAAATTTAGAAAGAGATACTAAGAGCTGGGGAGCAGGAGACGCTTGTAGTTAGGCTGCCAGGAGGACATTGTTGGCTTGCAACACAAGAAACTCAGATTAACAACTTTTATCCTCAAACAATTCTAACAAATTTCCAAGGAAAAGGAGCAGCTCACAGTCAAAAATCACAAAAATCACTCACTATAAGACTAAAAGCTTCATAAGCAAGAACCAACAGAAAAAATATATTAAAAATGGATTCAGAAAGATATTAATTAATACTGGAGTTCTTACACAAAATGCAAAATAATTATGTTTATATATTTAAATAAATATAAGATAAGCTTGAAAGTATGAACACATATGAAAAAACAAAAAACCAAAACTGGATTTCTGCCAACAAAAATTATAATAACTGAAAATAAAAAAAATCTTTGTTCACAAGTGAAGAGAAAAACTAGACACAGCTGGAGAGAAAAAGTTATTCAACTGGAAGAGAGATCTAAAAAAAATTATTCAAGACATAATGCAAATGCTCAAAAGGAGATGATAAATATAAAAGAGAAGCAAAGATATGTAAAAGACACAGTAAGAATGCTTGGTATGTATTTAATCAGAGTTCTAGGGATAAAAACTAGGGAGAATGGGGAAATGATAGTGGATAGGAATTTTCTAGAATTGTTGAGAGACTAATCTGCAGATATAGGAATTTGAATGAACTACAAGCAAGCAAAATGCAAGGAAATATGCATTCAAAAATATCACTGGGAAATTGCAGAAATCCAAAGAAAAATAGCAAAGACAGATCACCGACAAACAATTAGGTTGGCAGCTGACTTCTCAACAGCAACAATGGAAGCTAGTTGAAAGTGGATAGATAATACGTTATTTCAATGTGCTGAAATAAAATAAAATAACTTTCAACTATCAACACAGTAGCCAGAATGATTACAAAAAAACTCAGATGAGGGAAGCCGAGATGGCTGAGTCTGTTAAGCGCTAGCTTTGCAGCTCTGGGGATCGAGGGTTAAATCCTGGCCCTGGCCTGTGTGGACCCATATGCTAAAGTGGGTGTGGCTCCAGTTTGGTTCTCACCAGGGCAAGCTTCCCATGTGGGCAGTCCCTGGTTCAGCCTCTGGCTCAAGGGGACATGCCTCCCATGCAGGAGCCCCCTGGCTCGGTTCCCGCCCTGCGTAGCCTCCCCCAACCTGTGTGGAACAAAACCATGTTGAAAACTGATGACATACAACTATGGAGATTGATCTGGGCCCTCCCCCTTCTCTCTGTCTCTCTCTATCTCTGTCTCTCTCTGTTTCTGTCAAAAACAATAAAATAAATCTTTATAAAAATACTCAGATAAATGCTATTGTGCATGAAACTTCAGTAGCTCCCCATTTTGCTCAAAGTCTTTGCAATGGCTATAAGCCTAGTGCAGTTTGGTTCCTCTATCATCTCACTACCTTTTCCCTTGCATACTCTGTTCCATTCATGCTGGCCTCCTTGCTGTTCCTTGAATGTGCCAAGCACACTCTCATCTCAGGACTTTTGCATCAGCTCTTTGCTCCACTCCGGAATACTTGTCCTCAGATATTCACAAGTGTTTACCCACATGTCACCTTCTCAGTGAGGTCTATTCTGACTAGCTTACTTAATATTGTCATA
Source organism: Craseonycteris thonglongyai (assembly GCA_004027555.1). Classification (NCBI taxonomy): domain Eukaryota; kingdom Metazoa; phylum Chordata; class Mammalia; order Chiroptera; family Craseonycteridae; genus Craseonycteris; species Craseonycteris thonglongyai. The sequence goes on along the minus strand of PVKE010006368.1, from coordinate 46,354 downwards.
TGTCCTCTCTGCTATAGGCACTTCTGACCTTTTTTATTCTGCTCTACTTTCCTTTTTGACATGGGTTTTCACTTTCACATATAAGACACTTGATTTGTTTATTTTGTTTATTCTCCCTATCCTCTTTGCTAGAATGTAAGGTCCACAAGATCAGGCAGTGTTTGAGTTTTGTTCAGTGAAGTGTTCCAAATGTCCAGAGTGGGTCCTAGCACATACTAGGTCTCCAAATAAATATATGTTGAATGACTGAATGAATTCTATATTTAGCATGAATGGGGAATAGAGTCATTTTAAGATAAACAAAAATTTAGCCAAACCATTATAAAATGAAATTTGGTTGTACTTGAGGAATGAATATAAACTTTGGGAGAAACACTGAGATGCAAAAAGTAATGAAAAACTAAAACAAAGAGAGTAAAAATTAACACTGGCTGTATAAAATAATAATAATGTTTAGCATGTGCGGAAGACACTGTTTAGTACTAAAATGCTAGTCAAAAATAGCATGTAGGGGAAGCTGGGATGGCTCATCAGGTTAAGTGCTCACTTTGCAGCCCCAGAGCCCAAGGATTGAATCCCAGCTCCGGCCCATGCTGACCCACATGCTGAACTGGGGTGTGCCCCCAGTTCAGTTCTTGCCAGGGCCTATGTGGGAGGCTCCCAGCCCATTTCCCACCCTGCGCTGCCCCCACCCACCTATGTGGAATGAAACCACATTGAAAAACTGATGATGTACAACTATGGAGACTGCTCTGGGCCCTCCCCCTTCTCTCTGACTCTCTCTGTCTGTCAAAAAACAATAAAAATAAATCTTAAAAAAAAAATAGAATGTAAATTGGAAGGAGAGTGATTTAAGTTAAAGAGTTTGAGGGTTCTCATATTTGTCAGGAGGAGGAAATTAATTAACTTAGAATTTATTAAGTGTGCATATTAAAATAGCTAGCATAATGGCTAAAAGAATAGACATATAACTCAAACAAATGGGGGTGTGGTGGTAAAATGAAATGAAAAGAGAGAGAGAGAAACCCTAAAAATCTCAATCACTCATGTTAGATGTATTATTGTTCAGAAAATATTCACTCTGCCTCCCCACATCCTCATGGGAGGATCTAGTTCCCACTTCATTGTTGTTGAGCTTGACCATGTGACTTGCTTTAGCCAATGGAATGTGAGTAGATGTAACACAGAGGCTTTAAATGTCCTTGCGTAATTTGACTTTTTCTCATGTGTTTCTGCCACTGCCACCTGCCCCAGATGGCCTCTGCTGTTTTGGCCTGATCCCACTGAGAATATTCTTGAAATATACCCTCAATAGGGAATAATGAAAAGATCAGACAAAGCTGTAGACAACCAAGAGTGAGAATACACTTTTGTTGTTGTAAGCCTCTGAGATTTTGGTGTTGTTTGTTATGCAGTACTATTGTAGTCATATCTACTAATAATTAATACATAGATCAAAAGAAACAAGAAAAGAGGGGAAGAAAAAAATCAGAAAATGCAGGTTAAATAAGAAAACATTATAAGAAGGTAGAAATAACTCCAAATTGATCACCAATCACTAAAATGTAAATGGACTAAACTCTCTCATTAAAAGACAAAGACATTAAAATAAAATTCAACCATTGGCTATTTATAAGGGACTGAAAAAAAAAGAAAAGAAAAGAAAAATAAAGCAAGAAAAAAGAAAGTTTAGGGATAAAGTCAATGAAGAATAAAAGAGTGTTAACTCACTAGGAAGATAAAAAAATTCCCATCTGTAATACATTACTAACATAGACTAAAATATTTAAAGCAAAATTGACAGACATAAAAGGAAATATGAAAGTCTATTATTATATTGGGACAGTTAAAATTTTGCTTACAATAACTAATAAATCAGGTAGATGAAAATGCTTAAAAGATTTAGTCATACATATAACAAACTTGATCAAATGGATATATAAAGAACATTGGACCCAACAATAAAAGCATATTTATTTTTTCAAGGTTAAACCCAGCTCAACAAATTTTAAAGGCTGTGTATCATAAAACTATATCCTAGTTTTATGGTGAAATTATATGATAAAATAACCACAATGGGATAGAATGAAACCACACAAAAAATTAATTTATATATCAATGATAAGTAGATAATTAGAAAACAAGTCTACATTTGGAAATTCAAGAAAGAAAAACTTCCCAATCCACAAATTAATAATAAATATTCATATTCATTGTATGGGATACTATGGAGAATAGAACAAATTAAATGTAACTACACACATCAATGTAAATGAATTTCCAATTAGTATTTAGTGAAAGAAGAAAGTTACAGAAAGATGTACACAGTATGAATCCATTTATCTTAATGAAATAATATATTATTTAGGGATTCATATGTGTGTGTTTAAGATTTATTTTATTGTTTTGAGAGAAGGAGAGAGAGAGAGACAGACAGACAGACAGAGAGAAGTGGGGAGGGCCCAGAGCAGTCTCCATAGTTATGCATCATTAGTTGTGACATAGTGTCATCCCACACAGGTGGATGTGGGGCTGCGTGGGGTGGGAGGCAAAAACCTTTGCTGTCATGGTGGTTACCAGTTGTGTTGCAGTTCAGCATATGGGTTTGCACAGGCCAGGGCTTGATCCCCAGACCTCACAGTTGCAAGGCAGCGCTTAACCTACTAAGCTATCCTGGCATCCCCCAAATGTGTTTGGTTTTAAAGATAAACAGGGAAAAATAGTTTTTGACAGAGAGATAGAGAGAGACAGAGATAGAGAGAAGGGGGAGGGCCCAGAGCAGTCTCCATAGTTGTATGTCATCGTTTCATTCCACACAGGTGGACATGGAGCCATGCAGGTGGGAACCGGGCCAGGGGCCTCCTGCATGGGAGGCACACCTCCGTGAGCTGGAGTCCAAAACGGGGTCCTCTTACATAGAAGTTCACTCTGGTAGGAACCAAAATGGGGATCTCCACATATGAAGCACACCACATCACAGTTCAGCATATGGGTCTGCATGAACTGGGACAGGGACTCGGTCCTCGATCCTCAGACCTTGGGGCTGCAAAGGGAGCGCACAACCTCCTGAGCCATCCCAGCATCCCTAACAAGGGAAAAATTAACCTGAAATTTGGAACAGTGGTTACCCCTAGGAACACACAGAGGGCGTCTCAGGCTCCAGTAATATTCTAGTTCTTTAGGTGAGCACTTGAGTGTTAATGTTCATCATGTAAACTGTACCTATACATTTAATCCATTCTGCATATAGCTGATATATTTCACAATAGATTGTGTTTTACCAAAGAGCCCCAGACATGGCTTCTCTTGTGGTTATGAGCCCTGATCTGGCCTGAGTAGTGGCCTGGCTCATGGGAATGAAGAGTTTCTTTCTAAACAGATGAATCAGGACGGGCACAAAACTTGGCTTAAGTGGGGGGGAAATATTGTTCCTGTTAAATTTGGTATTTTTTCCAGATGGTATTCATTTCAGGAGACAGCCTGAGCATCATCACTGTCTCTCATTTGGTGAAACAAATTCCCCACAAATAAGGGCATGTTTCCATCTTTAGCTGCTGTTTCAGCAGCTGCTATTGTGGCGGCTCCTTTCTTGCCTTGGGCCCTGTTTTGCTACCCCTCCTTTCCCTTGCCCTTCTTCTTCGTCTCCTTTTGTTAGCGTTTCAGGGCTGGAGGAGAGTCTTATCCCATGCATGAATCCTGCCAACCCTATCCGACCTGGGTGGAGGTGTAGCCTCTGCTTACACACCTCCTCTGACAGGGAATTCACTCCTCCCAGCGGACTTTTCTGACTTGAATCTTCTAGCAGCCTGTGGCATCTACCCATTGCTGACGGTTCAGCAATCTGGTGTTCCGGCCAAAGTCAGTCTACCTTTTTTTCCTTGGGTATTCTGTAGATACTCGTCAACAGCCGATTGGTCCTCCCTCCCTCACCCAAAGTCTCCTTCCTGGAAAATTTCTTTAGTTTCTGTTCATTCTCCCCCATCATTGCTGACTTGTCTGAAACCCAAAATCGACTCCCTCCTGTGCACATACCAGTGTGGGACTTTATGAGGCCCTGGGAATGTTCCTTACAAGCTTCGGTCAAAATTTGGGTGGGCTTGAATAGGAGGCAGGAGGAACCAGTGGGAGGCCAGGGAGATAGCGGTGGACCAAGTGCAGATCCTGGTCTCCGGGGCTGCAAGATGCCAGCCTGGCTTGGCAGCTGACCCCGCTCTGAAGATGTGTGGAGGCCCAGTTCCTCTGCTCCCAGCGCCCTTCACTCAGTGAAGATACGAGCCCTGGCTCAGAGGCTTTCTCTCACTCCACCACCCTGGCAGCCTCTGTGCCTTTTGGGCCACTCATGCCCTGGCCAGGGACATCCTCTCCACACCACTCAGCCACTGCCCCCTACTGTCACACCTCAACCATGTCATCAACTAGAACTTGACCCCTGAAATTAAAAAATATATATATATATAAATTAAATTTTAATCAAAGTAATAAATGTATATGTTTTTTTGTTTTGTTGTTGTTTTTTAAAGATCACGCAGACAGTGACACCACCCGTAACTATTTTGTTTTCCCTTCTTCCTGGAGATTACTTTCCTATTTCTGAGAATGTACTCATATCACTTGTATTTCATCAGCATTTTGAGTTGTAAGCAGTAGAAGACAACTCTGGGTAATTTCAGTAGAAAGAGCATTTATTAGAAGCATATTGGGAGATTCACAAAATCAATAGGGGGCTGGAAATCCAGGGGGGTAGAGGGACCCCCATAAGAACTATTCATATCTTGCATCGACCTGGTGAAGATCCCTGAAGGGCCCAGATACTGTGGCTTGTGGTTCCAGCACCCCAGTGCTGGACACTGCGCTGTGGTCCCTGCCACTTCTAAGAGCTGCAGGTGGCTGCCCCAGCAGCTTCCAGCAGGTAACAATGGAATCTACGCAGTGTCTGCTGCTCCATCCCCTGGCTTTTGTAGCACAGTCTGAGCTCGTGCATCTGACTGGCCAAGCTGGGGCATAAACCTGACCTTGGCTGTGAGGGAGTCTGGGAAAAAGTGTTGGCATTTTGCCCTTTGGGTTGGTGGTGCTTGTGCGGGGAGGAGTTTGGGAATAATGGAGAAGGGTGCAGACGCGGAGTGGCCAGTAAGGACAACATATATTTACTTTGTTGCTATTTCTTGATTTTTCAATTTTAGATATCTGTAGTCTTCTTGCTTGGAAACCTGAAGATTTAACTTATTTTTCCCACTGCAACCCCACCTCTCCCATTTTGAATGGTTCTATTGTTTATCTTTAGAACTTTAATTGTTTCATCAATCCCCGGCAACCTGCCGAACAAGATAAGCTCTTGATGCCTCTCCCATTTATGTCAACTCTCTTCCTCACTCTCTCCCTACAGCTGCCATTTCCATTGTCATGGTTGAAAACTTTTGCATTCTTTAACCTTAATGAAGTCTTCTCTGCTTTGTCAGTAGGCTGATTACGAAAGTTGAAAATAAAGTGTTTCCATTGTTATGATTATATAAATAGTTCAAGTTATTCGGTGAGTGTCGTTTCTTTGGAATCTAACTTTTATGTCTCTGAAAGTTTTTCAGTGCTCTTATTTTGCTTGGGTTTGTTGCATCTCAAGTTCTCCTTACGTTCCAGGTCAGGGATTCTATAAAATCTGTGAGTCCCGCATTTCTCCTGGGTCCTTTCTAGGTGGTGCTCACCACGTGCCCATCCTCCTCAGTAATCCGGACACAGTCATCTAGTCCTTCCCTTCACTCTTCCCCTGGGCTGGAACCGTAGTTGCCTGAAGTCCCGTGCTTCCTCTTTTTGGTTTGCTTACTTTTGCTCTCAGAGAGGTGCAGTTGAGAGATGATAAACTTTTTTATTTTATTTTATTTTTTTAAGATTTATTGTTTTTGACAGCCAGAGAGAGACAGAGACAGAGAGAGAGAGAAGGCAAAGGGCCCAGAGCAGTCTCCATAGTTTTAGGTGGTCAGTTTTCAACATGGTTTCGGTCCACACAGGTGGGCAGGACCCGTGCAGGGCGGGAACTGGGCTGGGGGCCTCCTGCATGGGAAGAACACCCCAGTTCAGCATATAGGTCCGCATAGGGGAAGGGGGCTGGATTCCATCTTTGGTCCCCAGGGCTGCAAAGGGAGCACTTAACCCACTGAGCCATCCCAGCTTCCCAAGAGGTGAGGTGATAAACTTGCTAAGACTTTGCATGTCTGAAAAAAAATTACCTCTTCCTCCAGTTTGGTTGCTAATTTGATTGGGTCTAGAATTCAAGGTTAAAAACAATTGCCCCTCAGACCTTGGAAGGCACTGCTTGATTATCTTCTGGTAGATGGTGCTGTGGACGAGAGTTCTGAGGCTGGTCAGTTCCTAGTTCCTTTGCAGGTGACTCGTTCCTACCTCTGCCCACCAGAAATGTTTCGGACCATCTGTTTACCACTTGTGTACCTACTGAGGTTTCACTGGGATGTTTCTATGTGTTTTCTTTATTCTTTCATTCACTGTACTAGATGCTCAGCCAGGTCCAATTGAAGCCTCATAGCCTTTCTGTTCTGGAAACTTCTTTTCTATGTATCTTTCATAATTTATTCCTGTCATCTTCTCTGTTCTCTCTTTCTGGATCTCCCAAAATTAGACATTGGATTTTCTTAATTGATCTGCTTCATCTAATCTTTTATCTTCTCTCTTTTCTATTTCCTGGGAGATTCCTCAACTGTTTTATTACACTTAAAAAATTTTAGCAAAGATACTTTTAATTTTCTAGAGTTCTTTTTTGTTTAATTATTGAATTGGAGGGGGTGATGGAAATGTTCTAAAATTAATTGTGGGAGCGGCTGTACGACGATGTGACTTTATTAAAAGCCCTTGAATTGCATGCTTTAAGTGGGTGAATAGTGTGGCATGTGAATTATATCTCAGTAAAGCTGTTATTAAAAAATAAAGGATAGGAAAGCTGGGATGGCTCAGTGGGTTAAGCGCTCACTTTGCAGCCCTGGGGACCAAGGATCGATTCCCAGCACTGGCCTGTATGGACCCATATGATGAACTGGGGAGTGCCCCCGTTCAGCTCTCACTGAGGTGAGACCCCGGCCCAGTTCCTGCCCTGTGTAGCCCTGTGCCCACCTGTGGAATGAAACTATGTGGAAAAACCGATGATGCACAACTATGGAGACTGTTCTGGGCCCTCCCCCTTCTCTCTGTCTCTGTCTCTCTCTCTCTCTCTCTCTGTCAAAAACAATAAAAATAAATCTTTAAAAAAAAATTAAAAAAAAGAAAGAATAGGATGTTAGATGGCATACATCTCCTGAGCTCTTTGGGAAGACCTGCTGTGGTCCAGTGCCTCCCACTACCTCAATCTCTAAGTGCAAGTGGCAGCTCAGAGGAGGTGCACTGGACTGGGAGTCAACAATTTGCTGTGTGTGCTAGGGTGAACCTGTACCCTCTCTGAGCCTCATTCTCTTCCCTGGCTCTCCTGGGGAAGCTGACAAGTAATGCAGGAAGCAGCAGAGTGTGGAGGAGCCAGTAGTCCCCATGGCAGAGCTCTGTCTGAGGTCTGTAGCCGGACCCCAGCAAGTTAGGGATGGTGGTAGGCCTCTGAGGGATGGAGGCAACTCACCACGCTCTGTCTTTTAATGTCCCAGAGCCCAAGGGTTTTGGTTCTTAAGACTGAAGAGAATGAAAGCAAATTACCAACTTAAAGCCCTGGGTAGTTGGAGGTAGGTGACACGTTCAGCTGTCACTTGTATCCAGAGAGATCTTACCAGTCTTTTTAAAGACGAGGTTTCCTTACAACCTGCAGAGAACTCCATCTCCTCCCTTCTTAATCCCCTGCTTTGCACAAACATGAAATTAATCTTCTACATACCCGAGCTGGTTCCAGAAAGAAACGAGCGGGGAGAAATGGTGGAAGAGGCCCCATCCTCCCATCCTCAGAGGTCTTTTTGGAGTTTGACTCAGCCTAGGAGGGGCAGGTAGCTGAACTGCCCCTGATGTTTCCTAACATCCCCTGAAACAAGCCATTCAAGAGTCTATACAGCCCTGCTTACACATCTCCGGTGACGGGGACCTCACCGCCCCCAAAGGCAGCTTGTTCTATCTTAAAGAGCAAAATTCACCCTTAGAGTAAGCCAGCCTCTGCCACCTTTTGCCCACCTCCCTTAGGCTTAGCTCTGCCCTCTGGGGAATTTAGGACCCTCATTGTGTGCCCTGAGCTTGCTATTGGTTAGTCCAAACACTAACAAGGATTCTGCGTGCCCAGCCTAGCCCATAAATGAGATGGCTCCTTCTTCACGGTTGGCCACAGATGAGGAAGACAAGTACCGGGAGAAACTCAAACCCGGAGACATGCAACGCCTCCCATCGCAGCAGGAGGGCATCCTCTTTCCCCCATCCTGCGCAGGCTTCGTGGGTACTTTATATAAACTTTACAAAGACACCCCTTCCGCCAGGTGGATGCAGCTTTATGCCAGGGTCAGGGATCCTTTAACCAGGTGCCCTTGAGCAGTGAACAACATATACAACCATACCCACAGCACTGTTCCTGCCCTCTCCCGGGCGTCTGATCTAAGCCAATAGCCCTGTCTTTCCCCTGTGGTGGTTTGTGCTGGGTCAAGTTGGTATAGCTGGAAACTTGTTTCCTAGAATCCCCTCCCCTCTTTGGGTCTGAGTTAGAGTAGATCTAAAGAGAAACCTGTGCCCTCAGGACATCATGGCTGAAGATGGAGGGGTGCCAGCAGGTTCCAGTGTGTCCTTGCTCTTTCCTCTGTGTGTCTTCCTCCCTATCCACGGCTAGCCCTGCCTCCAGACTGCTGGCCCTGCTCCCTGTCTTCTCTGGTCCTCAGTCTCCTCATCCACAAAATGGGAATAACAAAGGTCAGCTCTGGGGTTTGCTAAGTGACCCACATGGGCAGTGGCTGTGGAGTTGCGTGGAATCTGTACATCCACATGCTCAAGGAAGGGAGTTTGGGCCACAGGCTGACTGATGCAAGGCTCTCTGTGTCTCAGTGTCTCTGATTGAAATGCCCATGCCCTCCCAGGCATGTGTGGGAGGCCCTGCATGGGTGAAGGGATTCTCACAGGGGACCTGCCATGCTCACATAGGTCTGTGAGCCACACTTTGCCCAGAGAAGAAACAGAGAGAGAGAGATGCCAGCTGTGGGGCGGGGGTGGTGGTGGTGGTATGTGTTCTGGACCCCAGGAGGATTCTAGGAGTGTGGCCTGGCCTGGGGGTGCCTAGGGGGAGGGGGGGCAGCTAGAGCTAGAGGAGGATCCCACATGTATTGTGGTAACCAGCACAAACTGTAGCTGGGTGGCTCGGCGCTGTCTGGGCTTTACATTCTAGGCTGTGCGCACTTGGCCAGGTGCACTTGCGGTGCCTCTACTTACTCCTCTGTACAATGGGGCAGTCGCAGCACCTCCCTCTGAGAGTTGCATGAGGAGGGCTTGAGACCAGATCCATGTCAGCTGTTATTATTCCTACAAGCTGCTGGACCGGGGGAGGTGGGAAGCTCTGCAGAGAATTCTAGGGAAAGGACTCTGTGTTCTGCACTCCTGGCCTCTGTGTATCATCTTTTCTGGTGACGCAGAGCCTGTTCTCTCCCTCTGAGCCTTGAGGCACTATTTCAGGTGGCTGTGAGGCGCACTGGGACCCCAACCACCAAAGGGGCTTGTCGGCAGAAGCCCTGCTCTGATAAAACCTGTGGTAGAAGCAGATCAGGACTGTCTGATGCTTGACTTGGGGCTTTTATCAGAATAAATAGGTTTTGTTGTGCATTTCACAATCTTAGCATCTTTAATTTATCGCACAACAAATTGGAGAGGATTTAGCGTGTATTTAATTAATTTGACGAAAATAGTTCAACAACTGTAAACAAGGCTGTGGAAACACTCTGGGAAGTGGCGCCCCGACTCCTCCAGGGCTTAGAAAGGGTGGCGGCTTCAGGCTTCACTGACGCTGCAGAATTGTCTCGGAAGAACAAGGAGAGGTGGCACGCAGCCTCAGCGTCAGTGGGGGTGTCAGGAAAGCTGTGAGGAGGCAGGAGGCCTGGGGACTGCGTGGCCACAGACCCGCTAGGAGCTTGGCTCTGCACGCTCGAGAAGGGACAGCATCCCCTGCCCCATTCTCCGCTCTGGGACCTTGCGAGGATTTCCAGAGGCAATGGGTGAAAAGGTGCTTTGCTGCTGGAAAGGTGCTGGTGTTACCTGCTGCTCAGCCTGCTACTGAACTCCTTGTCCTTCTAGGTGAAGCTCAGGCATCACCTCTCCCCGCCAAGTATTTTGTATCAGTTAGGGACTGTGTTTGATCTCCCCCAAATGTGGATTAAAGAAGCTAGCGGTTTAGCTTGTAACCAACAGGAGGTTCATGGCTGGTGCTGGAGCTCCAGGATGTTCCCAATATCTCTGGTTCCTTCCTCCTCTTCACCATCCTTAGCATGTGCCTTTCATCTTTAGAGTCCCCTCCTGGTCTAAAGATAGCTGTTACAGCTCCAACCATCACAGCCATGCAGTGGCACAAAGAGGGAAGGGGAAATGCAAAACTGTCAAGCCCTTAGAGTCTGTGCCTCCCTCTGAGGGCACTTTCCTGGAAACAGCAGTCAATGTCTTTCACGTGTCATGGGCAAGAATTTAGTCACATGGTTACCTCTATCTTCAAGGGACACTAAGAAATGTCATTTCTTTCTTTTTTTTTTTTTAAGATTTATTTTATTGTTTTTGACAGAGACAGAAAGATGGAGAGGGACAGAGAGAAGAGGGAGGGCCCAGAGCAGTCTCAAGTTTTCGATATGGTTTTGTTCCACACAGGTGGGCTGGGACCTTGCAGGGCGGGGACTAGGCTGGGGGCCTCCTGCATGGGAGGCACGCCCCCCCGAGCCAGGGGCCAAACCAGGAGGTGGGGGGTCAGAACCGAACTGGGGGCCTCCTGCATGGGAACACACCCAGTTCAGCACATGGGTTCTCACAGGCCGGGGCCGGGATTCGATCCTCGGTCCCCAGGGCTGCAAAGTGAGCGCTCAACCAGCTAAGCCACCCCAGCTTCTCTGAAACGTTATTTCTTGACTGGGCACATTGATGCCCCTGACAGAGTCAGGGCTCTGTTAGGAAGGAAGGAGAGAAGAATGGGTACTGGGTGGGCAACCAGGAGTGTCCAGCCTACTCTTCCAAGCCCAGGCTAGGGCAGGGCCCCTGGGTCCCATGGGCTGGACTGGCCTCTGTCACAGCTGCTGGGATGAGTGGGTTCCTCCCATTGGAGTGGGATACCCCAGGGCAGGAGCCTTGTCTGATTCCCTGGGAGTCCCCAGCGCTGAGGGCAAAGTGGCCCCAAAGAAACAGCAGGTGATGAGGGCATGAGTGAGCTATGAAGCCGCCTGTTTCCTAGTGTCCTCCCAGGAGGACAGAGAGGTGGAGAGTGCAATGCTCAACAGCGTGGGTGCAGAGCCAGGCTGTCCGGGTTCTAAGTGGCTAATCTGACTGTGTCAGTGCAGGCCACTGCAATCACGGAGGGCTTCCTGGGAGCGTGTTTAGGTCCTGGACGATGGGGTGGGCTTGGAGTGTGCGGCATCTGCGTGCCTGGGAACAGGTGAGGCGCACTGAGGCACCAGAAAGGGTTTGCTGGAGTGGCTGGAGAGCAGGGTTTCTGGAGACATGGGGACCATGGGGCCGTCTGGGCACTGACTGGGCCTGGGCAGGGGCCCTGCGATGCCGTGGGGGTGCAGGGCGGCTAGAGCTGTGTGCTGGGTATGGACGCAGGAAGCGAGGGAGATGGTGGGGCAGATAGATATCTCTAAAGCCTCAACTGGAATGTCCAGGAGGGGGAGTGTGTCTTTTCTGGAGAGGGACAGATTGGGGACTAAATTGTATCTCCCCAAAATTCATGTGTTGAGGTCCTGACCCCCCACTGTGAGTATATTTGGAGGTGGAGACTTCAAGGAGGTAATTAAGGTTAAGTGAGGTCAGAAAGGGTGGGCCCTAATCTAATGGGACTGGTGTCCTTATAAGGGGGAGAGGTGTGCCCCGAGAACACACCACGTGAGGACACAGCGAGAAAGCGGCCATCTGCAAGCCAAGGAGAGAGGCCCCAGGGTCCACACCTTGGTCTTGGACTTCCAGCATCCAGAACTGTGAGAAAACAGACTCCTGTCGTGTAATCTGCCAGTCAGTGGTGCTTGTTTGTGGCGAGCTGACTAAGGTAGGATCTGAAGGAGGCAAAACGCCCCCGTGAAGAGCAGGCCCTCTGTCTCAGCCCCAGAAGTCTGAGTGGGACGTGACTGTGAGTTCTGGTGAATGGCTGGTCCTGAGAGGCCCTGATGACACCACTGTGTGGGGGGGGAGGGGCGGGGTCTGAGGCCGGATTGTACCTGGTAGTGTCCGGGCTGGAGGCAGCAAAGGGACTGTTGAGGTGGCCAGGAAGGAAGGTGGGTGAGGTGGGCACAGGGGAGCCGGGTGTGGCTGGGTCTGCTCTAGCCTATCCTCATGATCACAGGTAAGTCTTTCCCTCCTCAGGCCTCAGTTTCCAACAGTAGAAGCAGGGGGCAGAGCAGAGGGTCACAAAGGCCCTTCGAGCTCTTATTGGAGTGGCAGAGTCCAGCCCAAAGCTCGGCTCCTTGATTCAGGGGAAGCTCTTGAGATAGAATCCAAGGAAACGATAGCTTGTCACTGGGCCTTTGATGTGACACTTTCAGCAGAAGGATGCTTGGAGGGGATGGGGTTGGGTTGTGTGCGTGTGTGCGTGTGTGTGCGTGTGTGTGTGTGTGTGTGCTTATGGAAGAATGACCTGTGACAACCCTACTGGGCTTGGGAATGCCCCTCATCCTTCTGGGGCATATCCAACATAGACCTTAAGGTGACCCATGTGATCTCTACTTCCCATTGCTCATGCTTTTATGTAATACCTTCTCCTTAAGTGTGGCTGGCACCAAAATAATATGGCAAAAGGGGTGGAATGTCACTCCCATGATTATGTTACATTACAGAAGTCTGTCTTAGGAGAGACCCTCCCTGCTGGTTTGACACAGTAAATAGTGATGCTGGAGAAGACCACTCAGCAGGGTGCCTCCCGTGGACATCAGCAAGAGCCCGGGTCATAGGATCACAAAGAAACGGAATGGACTCTGCAGCCACCTGAATAACTTCGGAGCTGGTTCCCCAGCCAAACCTCTCTGCGTGAACACAGCCTGACCACAGCTGGACCGTGAGACTGGGCCGCTGACTCAGCCAGCTGTGCCCAGCCTCCTGTTCCACGGACACTGTCAGCTAATAAGTGTGTGCTGTTTTAAGTCACTAAATCTATGGTTATGCTTTATGCAGCGATAGAAACCTAATTCAGGAAGCATCAGGGAAAGAGCTGATCCCCTACCGTGTGTGCCTTACTTCTGAGGGTCAAGTCCTGTGATTGGAGCTACCTGGGGGTAGCTCAATCTGAGACCCAGCGTGGCTGCTGGCACACAGTAAGTAGGTGACAGCACACAGCAGGTCACTTCCTTTGTGAAATATTGAATACAATCATCTCCAAGTGCCATGTGATTTTGGGAAACTGGACTATGCCTGTCCATTTGACTTGAGTGTTTCAAGCCTTGCTTCCATTCTTAAGGACCTTATTATAGTTTATAAGGAACTTTCCCTCTGGGCAGAGGAGCAGGAATTAATCATCAGCTAGTGGTAACCAGGCAACCAGTGCAGGTGTGAGAAGGAGCTCTCTCTTCTTGGATTGCTCTGGGCCACTGGGCCCTGGCTCCTGGTTTCAATGGACCCATCGGAGGTGTGGAACCTCTACTCTTTGTGCTATAATGTGGAGAGTAGAGAGCTGCTCCCAGCTCGCTGTCTTGGAAGGTTGAATGGATGGTTTTCAGTGATGCAGTCAGCATGTGTGTGTAGAGGGAGAGCCTGGCTCTCTGATCTGGCTTTGAGGGGCTTCCAAGAGAGAGGCATGGGCTGTGGGTGGTCTGGGGCCCACCTGGAAGCTGGGAATCTGCAAGGTGAGGCTGCCCAGCAAGGAACGGACGCTGGAGAGGCCTCTGAGAGCCTCACTTGCCAATTTCCAAGCCTGCAGGCGGGGAAGACGCCAAGGGACTCAGGGTGGGAAGTGCAGGGAATGTTTACCAGCTCAGAGCCTGGAGCATCTCCCTAGTCAGGTATCTCAGGAGGCCAGTAGCCTCCTCTGTAAGTGGGAACCTGAACAGACCACTTTCTAGGATCAGGGTGTGGTAAAATAGGTTGATCCTTGTAAAGCACTTGACATTGTGTCTGGTTCATCGTAAGTGCGAGAGTCTTGGCCGCTAGAAGGTCAGCCCTGGGAGGGCAGGCATGCTTGTCTCTCATCCCTGCTGCACCCTGCCTCTCTTCACGTACCCAGTGTCCCACAGGAGGCACTGCGCAGATATTTGTGAAATTAATGAAAAGGAAGCCAGAGTGCCAGCTCCCCCTTGTTCGTCTCTTCATCAAAGTTAAATCCTGTGGAGGATGTTGGGGAGTCCCTGACTTAGATGAAGCGGCCCCCACTATCTCAGCTGGCCCAGTCCCTTCATTCTTGACAGGCGGGGTGCAGGGCAGTGAGGCAGATGCCTCTTGGCCCGTGGGGACCCTGCCGCAGGATCTCTGCTGACTTCTCAGCCTTGGGGTTCGGGTGGGGGAAGCTCTGTCCCCACTTGACCCCATGCTCTGATGCACACTGGATTCTGAGCCCACCCAGCATGGCGTTCCCAGCCGTTGGGTCTTGCGCCCAGGCGGGACCTGCCCCCACTGTTTACTCTTGGCAAATGAGACCTTCCTGTTTCTATGAAAATGGCTTTAATTGGTAATTATCTCAAGTCTTTATATAGCGTCTTTCATCAAGAGGCCTACAGCACTCAGCTTGTTAAAATGAGTCCTTAGAAGGTGCCGGGACTTCAAACATCCCTCTGGTTCACTGGGGCGCCTGTAGGCTCCCCACGGAGTGAGTACTCTGAGGTCAATGCAGGGCGTCTGATGCACCTCTGTGCCCCAGGGTCCAGTGGGGACAGGAGCGTGACCTGGGGAAGCTTCACTGAGAACCCTGATGTGTGCCCAGCTCTGCACAGGGTCCTGAGGTGGGGCAGGGAGAGAGACAAGGCCTTTCTTCTCTTTATCTTCAGAGTCAAGCTCTTGTTCTTCCCCCAGGCCTGGGGACTCCGCCACAAGCTTCATTCATCCACCACTCATCTGATGTTATTTACTGAGAAATTACCAGGTGCTAGCTTTAACATTTCCTCCCAATGCTGCTTGTGGAAGCAATGGGGAACTCACTACTTCATTCCTTCCTAGCTAGAGTGGAAACGTGACTTTTCCCTCTGTCCCAAGGGAGCCCAGGCTCACCTGATTCCTGTAGCTCTTCCCCTCA
Organism: Craseonycteris thonglongyai; assembly: GCA_004027555.1. Classification (NCBI taxonomy): domain Eukaryota; kingdom Metazoa; phylum Chordata; class Mammalia; order Chiroptera; family Craseonycteridae; genus Craseonycteris; species Craseonycteris thonglongyai. The sequence goes on along the minus strand of PVKE010006368.1, from coordinate 31,014 downwards.
CAAGGCATAACTAGCTAGCCTTTCAGTCCCTACATTAGCCAGGAAGAGAGAGAGAGAGAGAGAGAGAGAGAGAGAGAGAGAGAGAGAGAGAGAGAGAGAGAGAGAGAGAGAGAGATTAACAATTGGCTCATGTGTTCATGGAGGTGCAAGTTCAGATTCTGCATGGGAGGCCAGCAGCTGGAGATCCAAGGAAGAGTTGCCGTCCAATTCCAAAGACCATCTGCTGGAGGAATTCCTTTCTCATTCAGTCTTTGTCCTATTAAGGCCTTCAAGTGGTTAGATGAAGCCCACTCACATTATGGAGAGCAATCTGCTTTACTCAAAGTTGACTGATTTAAATGTTAATCTCATCCAAAGCACACATTTATGGAAGCATCCAGAATAATGTTTCACCAAATAACTGAGCTGAGTGGTCTGAGTCAATACATAAAATTAACTACTGCAGTCTCCCAAGAGGCAGATGGTGAGATGCGGACATCTCTGGCCTCAGAGACCCCCATGGTCGAGGACTGTGGAGGGCAGAACAATGTGAAGGAAGAAAACAGGAAACCCCAGGCAGTTCATCATTAGTAGAGAAGTGTCCTCTGTGGGGGAAGGACCCTGCTCCTGTCCTCTCTCTTCTCTGTCCCCTTTTCCTCTTGCAGCCTCACCTTAAGTCTCTCTGTTTGATGCATTCTAGGCCTGCATCCCAATTTAGAAGCTCCTCCCCTCCCCTTGGGAGAAAGAAATCCCCTGTCCCTTTGGCTCTAGGCCAGATATGGCTTAGGGGGTCTTAGTCCCCCACTTATCTAACAGTATTTGGTGCTGCCTCCCCCACCCCCAGCCACCTGAAATAGACAATATAAATAGATCAGGGCATTTGTTATATGAATGTCACTTAAATGCAAATTTCAAAGTCCTTTCTTTTGCTAGAGCATTGTTCCTAAGCATCTGTGATAGAGAAATCTCCATCCTCCCCAGCTCCACCCTCCCCCATCCTGGGATGCTCAGGATGAAGATGGGCATCCAGGCCCAGACCCTCCCAGAGAGAGAGAGCTATGGGACCACCCTCAGAAGGACAAGAGCTACACCCATCTCACCAAAATGAGCACTGTTTTCATGATTTTTTTTTCAGAATAGCACAGACCCATTTCAAAGCACAGTGAACATACTTCCTTTGGGAATATGGCCTTGGCCTTGCTCCCTTCAGAGCAGTAAATCTGCTGGTGGGAGCCTGGCTTGATCACAGTGGACCTACTCCCTCCGTACCGGCTCTTTTTCCTGCAGGGATGGACCCAGGTCCAATTATTTGATTTTTATTCCAAGTCTGGGCCTAATGAAAGATAGGGGAGGTTTCAGTTCATCTGAAGCATACAAAAATAGAATCATGAGTAATATTTTGTCACTTGCTATTTTTACTTATGTGAATATCTTTTTATATCATAATATTCACCTGAAATATGATTTTTAACTGCAGTATAGTGTTGCATTATGTGAATTTGAGATAATTTAACTTATCCCTGTTATGGAACATTTAGTGCCTAGTTGTTGGTGTGGTTTGTGTACAGGAGCCAACTTTGCTACCTCAAAATGTGTCTCCAGCATGAGGGACAGTTTAGGCTGATTATTTTTAAGAAACAGAAGACTCAGGAAGTTTTTCTTATTACCTCCCCTTAACTGCCAGAGAATTTAGACAAAGGGCCTGTTCCTGGAATCCATGTATCACCAGAGATATCCACAAAGAATAAGAACTGGGAGATAATGAGCAGGGCTCAGAGATCAGCGTCTACTCTGTGTCTCATTGTCTCCCCGAGGCCCAGCAAAAATTTATTTATCAAACATTTGCTCTTTCACTATCCGTGTAAACTGCTTCCTCCTCTTTGAAGTCCCAAACCACTACCTTCTTCTCCTTAGTTCAAGATGGCATGTAAAGCTTCACCTACCCGATTTGTCCTTGGGTCCCCATATACTGTGGAACCTCTGTGTATATAAAATTAAATTGGCGTTTCTCCTTTTAACCTGTGGCATGTCAGTTTAACTCTCAGACCAGCCATAAGAACCTACAAGGTGTGGAAGAAAAGGGGTTCTAGGGAAAGTGACCTCACAGGGTGATCTGATCATAAATTCCTAACTGGGCAGGTCACGGTGGGTAATCATGCCCCAGGCATAGAACTCTCTAGTAAAAGGTTTATCTTTGCTTTAAGCAAGCCTGGTCCAGTTTTTCTGTGCACCTAGGTTAATACACCTTTGCTTCTTTTCAGACCCCTAAAGGGTGACTTTTCTCAAGAGAGCACATAATCTTGTTAACTATCCTATAATCAGATCCCTGCCTTGCTTTTTCCCACCTCTGGGTGATCTTTCTTACATTTCCTCCTTAATTTTAACTGCAAAACTGATATTCTCAGCAGCACCTGAAATCTCTCTAGCATATGTTGTCAGTTTGCCTCCTATAAACTCTTATAAAAATTCTCTACACGTTTGGACATTTCTTACATTGACAAAGGTAGAGGAAAATTTCTTCTTTCTGACATTTGCTATTAATAAGGAAGAAACAGGAAATGTCAGAGCTCAAAAAAAGTTGGAGACATTTGGCTACATTAAAATGGAGAACATCTATTCATCAAAAGATAGACTAAATAAAGTAAAAATATAACCTAGAAATTGGGAGAAAATGCCAACAAAGTCTTGGTATTAAGAATAAATAAATTTCTGTAAGTCAATAAGAAAAATCCAATAAAAAGTAGTCAAAAGATCAGAATAGGCATTTCATACAAGAAGAAACAAGACCAATAAACATAAAAGAACATGTTCAACCTCACTCAGTAATCAGTCAAGATCACTCTGTGTGTGTGTGTGTGTGTGTGTGTGTGTGTGTTAGTTTCTAGGGGTTGCTCTAACAAAGCACATAAACTGGGGAGCTTCAACAACAGAAATGTATTGTCTCACAGTTCAGATCTGGAGGCTGAAACTCCAGGATCAAGGTGTGGGCAGGGTTGGTTCCTTCTGAGGGCTATGAAGGAGAATCTACTCCAGGCCTTGCTCCTGGCTCCCTGCAGCCTCAGATGTTCCTTGGCTATTAAATGGCATTTTCCCTGTGTCTTCACACTGTGTCTTTCCTCTATGTATGTCTCTGTACTGAATATCCCCATTTTATAAGTGTATCAGTCTTATCAGATTAGAGCTCACCCTAATGACCTCCTTTTAATTTGATTTTATTTCTGTAAAGAACTTATTACACATAAGGTTACAATCTGGGATCTTGGGGGTTAGGATGCCAATATACTCCAATATCCATACACCATAAGATGCTGATTACAACCCTTGAATTGGCAAGAATTTACAAGTCTGACAGCAGGTATTGGCGAGGATGGGCTCAACAGGGTCTCGTACACAGTTGGTGAGTGAAAGATGACACAGCTACTTTGAAAAACATTTTGACACTATCTTGTAAAGTTGATTATGTATACTTCTACTTTTAGCTATGTTCCCAAGAGAAACTCTTGCCCATATGTCCAGGAGACATTTACGAAAATATTCAAGGCAGCACTGTTTATGACAGCAAAAGGGTGCCCATCAATAGAAAATTGGACACATTAGTGGTGCTATAGTCACATGATTGAGAATAAACCACATGGGGATGCCAGGACCGCTCAGCTCTTGAGAGCTTGAAACCACATAGGGATGCTGGGTTAGTTCACAGGTTGAGCACTTGTCTCGTAATTGCGAAGTCTGGGGTTCGGTCCTGGGCCCCGGCCTGTGCAGCCCCATATGCTAAACTGTGGCATAGCTGGTGACTGCCAGGATGGCTCGGTGGCTAAGGTGCTCGCCTCCCATGCGGGAGGCCCCCAGTTAGGTTCCCACCCCATGCAGCCCCACATCCACCTGTGTGGAATGAATCTATGTCACAACTAATAATGTACAACTATGGAGTCTATTCTGGGTCCTCCTTCCTTCTCTCTCTCTCGTCTCTTACTTTCTCTCTAAAACAATAAAATAAATCTTGTGTCCTTATCTTAAAGTATATTGGGGTGACATTAATTACATTGTTTCCAGGTGTACAATTGTATATTACATTGTCTATACATCCCATTATGTGAAAATAAATCTTAAATAAATAAAAATTAATATTAAAAAGAAGAGAATAAGCCACATAGAGCTTCATATAATAATAACACATATGAATTTTGCTGTAATGATTAGCTAATGCCACAATAAATACTACATAAGAAATCACTCCAAATTTCCCTCCAATAGTGTAAGCAACAATCAATCATTCATTCTCATGAACAGTTAGCCTGGCTGGGGGCACTTGGTTGATCTCGGTTGATCTAGACTGAACTTGGCCAGTGGCCCTGCCTCTGCAGAAGGTCTGTGGATTGGCCAGCATTGATCTGCTCAAGGATGTCGAGTCAGTATTTGAATTCACAGGCGTTGCAACACAACATGGCCAAGCTCAAAGTCTTGGGACAGAGAACTAGCCCATGGTGAGGACACAGTGAGGGTGTGGATGTGGGAGGTGTGAAAGACTGGAGCCAGTCATTCCATTTTCCATAGTGAGTAATATGTTGAGTGAAAAAAGCAAGGCCCAGAGTCCCAGAGGCCTTTTTCTGCTCCTTTATGTTAAGGTTTAAAAATAAGCAAAGTTTAACAATATATTATTTAGAACACATGAATATGTAATAAAATAAAAATAAGCAAGAGTATGATAAATACACAATTCAGTGTGGTTGTTACTTGGCTTGGAGGAGGATAGGTGAATAGTGTGTAGGTTATTGGTGATGTTCTAGTTATTAAGTTGGATGATGGGTTCATTGGTATTCATTCAATCAATCAGTCAATCAATCAATTAAACGGAGAGAAGGAAAAGGCCAGGTGTGGGCAATGATGAGGGTGTCCCATTAGCTGAAGTTCATGATTAATTTACGTCTGTAAACATGAGGTCCAAGAAGCTCTGCTGGCCCATCTGCTAAGGCCCCCGCTAGTCCTGGGCAATGTGGGGCTGTGTCCTGACCAGCTCCCAAATTCCTGAAGTATCTCCTGCAGTAGATCTATTTTTCTCCCCAAGTAGGCCCAGAACTGTCCTCAGAACTCTAGCATAACACCCAGCCAGAAGAAAGACAAGGAGGAAGGGAACTCCTACTTCACAGAGACCGCCATCCTTCTGGGGTTACGGTCCCCTGGGAGAGGTCAGCTGGGTAGGGCTGGTCCTGTGCCCCCAGGATATGTATCATATTTGGTTGAGGGAAGACATTGAGAATCTGTGCCTTGGAGAAAGGTTGCCATGTGTTCAGGTTGCGCACTGCTCACCAGCAGAGGCCACAGTTTCCATTGTAGGCCAGGTTCTAGGTCATTGCAATATGTGTAAATGCCACCCCCTGGAGCTGGGAGTGGTGGCCCTACCTCAGGGACCAGCTGCAGGGTATGGAATTAAAGACTGGAACTTGGGGGTCACTGTGGGTCACGGCCAAGGAGTCCTGGTCTCCTGCAGCAGAGGCAACATTCCGAATCTCTGGACTCCTAGGATTCTAGCTCAAGAGGGACTGGCCAGATTGAGGCATGGAGCGGGACAGAGGCCAAGAGGGGGACCCAGGGCTCAAGCAAAAATAAGACACAAGCGAGAGCTGAAGGGCCTGTAGCCTGGCAGAAACAAGGTCCTGATAACCCCTCACACAAGCAGAACATCCATGTCCCTTGAAAGTGGCAGGGAGAAAGCGGGAGAGAATAAGGCTTAAAGAACCTGGCTTCTTGCTGGACTGGGGGTACCACGGAGGGGAGCCAGGAGGCTCCAGATCCCTAAGGCTTCGTTCACCCCAGGCAGGCTGAGCAGTGATGGGGGTGAGGTAGGCGCAAGCCTTTCTGGGGGACTTGAACCCAGGTCTATTTGATTCCAAATTTATGCTCACACCCTCCAGACCCCTGGGGAGCCGACTGTGGTATGCTGCTGGTTCCCCTACAGATCAGCCCACCAACCTGGGAACTGGGAGGGACTTCCAGGGAGGGCTCTCCTCTCCGTTGTTCCCCGCCCCGGTGGGTGCCCTGGCCTGAGGGGTGGTGGGGCTTCCAACCTAAGTAATCTCCCCTGGACAGAGGCTGAGGTCCAGCCGGGGCCATGTGTGACCAGCTAGAGAAAGGCGCCCTGTCTGCAGACTCATTTCTGGCGTGGGTGGGCAGGGATATGAGGGAAGCTTAAAACGTTAGCCACGCCACCACCCTTGTGCTAGTCCCACCCCCTTCATTCCTGCACATTTAACTGCACAGGACGACACATTTATTTTTTTTAAAGATCTTTTTTTATTAGTTTCAGGAGTACAAAAGAACATAATGATTAGACATTTACAAACTTCAAAAAGTGATAACCCACACAGGTCTACCAGAGCCAGGTTAAAGAAGCTGCTGGATACGAGGCAGCCTGGCTAATTGTTAAGTTAGGGCAGCAGGGTGCGGCCTGACATAATTATAGTTTTTTCTGTTGCTGCTCGCCCGGCTCACAGAAGAGGGTGTAAGGAAGCTCCAAGCAGCTGAAAGTGCACATTAGCACAGCAAATCGGGCCTGCGTGGCAACCTCCAGGCCCCTGGGAGGGCCCCAAGTCCAAGCACTGCCTGACCCACCCTCTGGTGCAGGGTACCCCAAGTCTCAGGGAAGAACTCATCTGGACTCCCTACCCCGTTCCCCGTTCAGCTCCTAGGTATCCCTTGGAAGATGAGTTGTAAGTCTTCCAGTGGCACTTTAACTCAGCCCTTCCTCACTCCAGGCCTGTTTGCTTAGCTGTCTAATGAGATGAGACCTGCCTGTTTCTTGAGGGAAAGAAAAGGATGCACGTTGGAAACCAGGGGGTCGGCCCCACCATCCACCATGGCTCCTCCTCCAGCTTGACCTCTTAGACCCTTCCCACCCCAGAGTTCTCTTCTGCTCTGAGTCTCCACAGACATTCCCAGTGAGGCCTGCGGGGGATGCATGTACGTGAATCCCACACTCCCCTCCAGTTGCCCCACTTGTAGAGGGCAGGGATCTGAGAGAACAGAAAGCACAAGGGTCTGGAGCCAGCTGGAAGGAGGAAAAACTGCTGGCCCAACACCCCTTAACCATTCTGAGCCTCAGTTTCCACAGCCATCAGGAGAATGAAGTTTGGGGGGGTGGGTAACATTCAAGGGCTAGGGTAGGGCTGAGATGCAAAGGGCAAAGGCTGGTCCAGGCGAGGGCAGGGGCTGGCATAGGATGAAGGCTGGGCCCGCCCTTGAGGTTGTCCTCAGCAGAGCAAAGGGGCCTGAGCTCCACCCCTGCCCTGACCCCTTTCCAACTCCGACCTTCCTGGCTGTGGAGAGAGTGACCACCTGCCACGCTGTCCCGCCCCCTGGCTTCCTGGGCTCACATCCTCAAGGGTGGAACAGAGTCCCTTGGGCCTAGGTCTCAATTCTGCCCACTTTGTGAGTACTCCAAGCAAGGCTGGGTGGGAGTGGCAATTGTACAGGTGTCTGCAAATTCTTTGAGAGGCGCAGTCTACAGCACCTCCCCTTGCCACACGGGCGGGCAGGCCTTGGTGGCTGCTTTGACCGCGAGAGTAGGGTAAGAGTGTCATTCCGTGACTTCTGAGCTTTGGTCACAAGAAGCCATGGAGCTTCTACCTTATTTTCTGGGACATTTGAGCTGGGGCCTTGAGCCACCATGTTAGAAGTCTGACTGTCATGAGGCCACCATGCTGTGAGGAAGCCCGTGTCCCATGGAGAGGCCACTGTAAGGCCTGTGATCAGCAGTCCCTGACTTTGAGTCTTCCTAGCCCAGACACCTGACACAGGAGTGGTCAAGTCTTCAGATGATTCTAGCACTGGCTGTCCAGCCACCCCAGCCTTAGAGTCTTCTCAGCTGTGGTCTCAGATATTACACGGTAGAGACAAATTGTCCTCGCTATGCCTTTTCTGAATTTCTGATGCACAGAATCTGTGACAGCACCCCTGTGCTTTGTGATTCTTTATGTGACAATAGCTAATAACCCAAACAGTGGGATTTAAATGTGGTAACAGGGAAAGTTTTTCCCAAGGGGCTGAGCTTGGAGAGGGTTGTGACCACCAGGGGGATGGAAGATGGCAGCTGCACAGATGTGTGCTGGTCCTAGTTGGGTGGGTATATAGGCCCTGTCCTGGGTGATAAACTAACATAACTGCTCCCCGACCAAGGCTGTTCCTCTCCAGGTGAGAGCCCTCAGCTCCTCAGCCATAATTCATGTGACTAAATGCTGCTACCCTCCAGAAAGCCCTCCCCCTAAAGCATAGCACTCAGACTAAGCACAAGGTTTCTGTTGTTTGTGTAGGTCAGTGGAAGGCAGCACTTTCACCTCCCGAGATTGAGGAACTAGACCTCTATTAATGCAACCCAAGACTACATTCACTTTTACAACCACATGTCTGAATTGAGCTGATTGTGAACTACAGCCCCTCCATCGCTCTTGTGCTACTATGAGTCCCTCCCTGCAATTCCTCAGCACAAGTTGGTGCTGGGTCTGACCTGCCTGGTGGCTCCTGTGGCTGGGAAGACAAGTCACCATCACTCTCTGGGGAGTGATGCTGCATGGAGAGCCCTGGATCCTCCTGGCTGTAGCCCAGTCACCAGACCACCCAGTCCACCTCTGTAGACACTCAGGTCTGAGGAGGCCATGTGAGCGTGTGGAAAGGATCTTCACCAGGGGTCAGGAGTAGGGAGTTCAGTCAAGCAAAGGAGGTCTGGGTTCTGATAGCTGCTTCTCACCATCTCCCATCTCCCTATTGCTTCCTCAGTAATGAGATCAGAGATTGGGTGAAGGGGCAGATCCCCTTACCCCAGGGGACTCCCCAGATAAGCCCAGGGACTTGCGTGCTCCCTGAGGCCCACCTTCCCCACTCAGAAGCCACACCAATCAATCGGGCATTGAGCTGAGGGCCATTCAACATGCCGGCTGGCATAGTAGCCCCTGCTGGTGGTCCAGGCATCCTCTACTCCTAAGTGACCAGGACCAGAGCCTGGGCCAGGCCAGAGCAGCCCACACCCCTGCAATTAATATTTCAGGCAGAACCTGGACTAGAGCCAGTTAGCCCTTTTCTCCCTCTTACCCCAAAGGAAATTGCCTTTCCCATCCATCAACTCTCTAATTACCAGATGGAATGACTGAGATTTTGAAGACAATTAGGGGGAGGTCTGTCTTTTCCCAAACTCCCTGGTGTCCCCTCCTCTTCAGACCCGCCCCTGTCTGGAGCCTTCCTCTAATTTGGAGCTGCTTAGAAAAGACAAGGAAGCCTTTAAAGCTAGAAGAATGTCTCCCGGAGAGCATCCTGCCTGTTTTATAGCTGCGGCTGCGAAGGCTGCCCAGTGTGTTGGTTCTGCAGAAGCACGAGAGAGGCACCCAGTTCAAGGGGCCTGTGGTCACAGCGTCCTGCTGTAAAAATAGCTGTGGGTTTGAGGGCTGGAGGAGCAGATACGGCAGGACTCGTCCGCCCAACGGGCTGAGTCACTCCAAACCCGGAGGCGAGAACCCTCCAAGCCACATCTGGGAAGTCTTTGCTGGGTCCGGCTTCCTTGCTCACCTCTCAGTGGTTCGGTCACCACTTTGGAGCAGCCCGTTCTCGTTGTGCCCTCTTCCACCTGGCCCTGGCCCCTCACACCAGGCGCCCACAGAGCAGCTCTGTGGGTGACCCGGGACATCTCACACATTCAGCTGCTCTTATCCCAAAGCCATGATCACTCCTATTAGGTCCTCATTCTTCAAGGCCGCGCTGGCTGGGCCCCAGTCCACAGTCCACCCCTGAGCATGTGGTGACATTTTCCGTCTGGGTCTCTCACTCTTGGAAACACACTCATTTTATCCACTGTGTCTGCAGTGCCCACCACTCAATAAGTACTCAATAAATATCTGACGAATGAATGAATAAAAGCATATGTTATCTGACTGGGTTACTAAAACGATCCAAACCCATGGATTGACAAGGATGATTCTCAGTCTCCCACAAGACCCAGTATAAGGCTACAGAAGACAGTCAATGAGCATGTGCCAGTTTGAGTTGCCTTTGCTTGAAAGGTGCTGAGCTCCCCATCAAAGGTGGTATGCAAACAAGGGCCACTCGCTGGGGAAGCTGCAAAGGACACTCGGGATCTTGCAGGGGCAAACTCAGAGGGCCAGTGGGTTCCTATCTGAGCATCTACAGGCCAGGTGGTTGGAGGCCATGTGTCAGGGCAATAGTGGTGAGGCTAAAGGCTGAGGGAAAGGCAGGTTTTGCTCTGCAGGGTGGAGGTCAGAGAGACAGCGAGACCAGTGGGAGAGGAGGGGAGAGGGAGCATGCAATGGACAAAGGCTTTGAGGAAGGAGAATGAGGGAAGCATGTGTAAACAGTGGAGGTCAAAGTGGTGGCTGGCCAGGGCAGGGACCAAGGACTGTGGGCCTGGGGGGGTCGGGGTGGGGGGCAGGAGACAGCCTGCTGACCATGAGGAGTTGGTGGCAAGAGGTTAGGGGTGAGGGGTGACAGGTGAAATCACCAGACCCAGCTTGTTCTAGACTGATCTGGGTGACACTGGTCACCTGGCAGGGGGTGGCCACATCCTAAGGCAGTTGGTCTCTTTCACGTTCCCTTCTGGGCTGGGTTACCCCTGGGACCCCGGGTTGCCCTCTGGAAGGTGGGATGGACTTCACACGGGGCTACGTCCTCTGACTCACTGGAGCCGACCTCAGTATTCCAGTTCCGTGGCTACTTGCTCCCAGAGGTCCTGGCTGGGAGCACAGGCCCCTCAGGGATCTCTCTGACCCCAAGGACTGGCTGTCACAGCAGTCAGTTTGGCACAGTAGTCAGTCAAGCCAAACAACGTGACCCAGTGATGGCAACAGTCTCACCGCAGACCCACCTAGCTGACAAGGGACTTTCACGGATGAGGTTCATCAAGGACTTCATCCACATGGGGTGTCCACCCTCCAAACCTGGGCCTGTGACTTCAGTGCCCATCTCCTTCCCAGAGCACTGGGCCAGGTTACTGGGTTGCTGGCACCAGTTCTCAGAGGCAGAAACTCAGGGTCTGTGCACTGCTGAGCGAGGGTCCCACAGTGAAGGCAGAACTCAGAGCTTCCCCTTCTCAGGGTCATTGTGTGCTCTCCACACCCCCACCCTTGTGCCCCAAGGACAAATGTTTCCCCACCCTCTCTTCCCGGAGGGTTCCACAGGCTCCACCAGATTTCTGACCAGCTCTTCCTGCTTTCATAATATGAAGGAGGGGGAGCCCGGGCAGGAAACTGATGGCTAATTTGCCTGAGCGCTTGTGAACTCCTGTGACTCATCTCACCTCATCGTCATTCCCTCTGCATTGCCTTCCCTCCCCCTTCCCACAGGCTGGCTGGCTTAGGGCTGTCCTAGGCTCTCAGGAGCCCCTGCGTGGTCCTGGGCAGTGACCATAGGAGGCAGGAGCTTAGGGGCATCCAGCCCTTCAGTGAGGAGGCCTCCAGCCAGCAGGAAGTAGGAGGTATAGCCCCGCTGGCATCATCTCTCCTGCTCAGCCAGCCCAGAGCCGGGAGGCCCTGCTCCAAGCTCATGGACCAGGCAGGGGAAGGCTGCCCCCCAGGGCTACTGTGGACAGCCGCCTGCCCCTCAGCAGACGAGGTCTCACCATTAAGTCTGTGAACTTATCCCAGCAAAGTGCTACATGCCTCATTGCTGCATATCACTACGGTCACCTTCGAAGTACTCCCCTTGGGAAGCTGTGCACTGACGCCAGCGCCTCGTCTGCCCTTCAAAGCAATTTTGGAACTCTTTCTGGAGTGGCCATCAGAGCCGTTGTCACAGTCATAGGTCCAGATGGGCCCGCGCCTGCCTCCCTCACACAGCCTGGTTCCTGCAGCAAATCGAGGTGGACTGAGCCTGGAACCCAGGCTCCTGCCCTCAGAGTCAGCTCGTCACCCAGGCCTGCGGTGGAGTCTGTGGCGGGTCCTGGCCAGGGCACAGAACACCAGGTCTGGCCCCAGCTCAGGGCAGAGGGTCCATCACCGGCCTCAGGGAGGTCAGAGGGACTGGTCACAGTCAGCCAGTCCAGAACAGGGAGGAGAGGGGAGCATTGAGACGGGCAGAACCTTCCTGAAGCTTCTGCCTAGAACCACTAGAGAGGGGCTGTCATCCCAGCACCACCACTCACCATCCTTTGAGTGCCTCTCACCCTTGTGTGCCTCAGTTTTCTCACCTGGAAAATGGAGTAAGGATTGGCTGTAGAGACACATGTAGAACAGCTCGACCTTCTGTGTTTTGTAAATGTTAGCTACTCTTCTTATTATCAGCATCATCACACTCCCTCCCCCACGGCAGGGGATCAGTCAGACCAGGGCCTAGCGGCCTAAGGCCAGCTCTGGGGACAGTTAAGCTGCCCTGTGCCTGAGGACAAGTGGGCTCACTGCCCAAGCCCAGCACTGCCGGCCCTGGCAGCCGATCAGATGTGTTGCGCCCCTGGCGGGGCTGATTTGGCTGGACAGATGGGGCAGCCGGGCTGCACTAGACACACAGGGGGGCCTACCAGGGGCAGGTGCAGGCTCAGCTTGGCACCTGTGCTGGAGAATACTTGGGCTGGACCAAGCCTCGTGGGGATGGGCCAGGTCCGGATATGTGTGTGCAGACAGCGTGGAAGGAGGTGTGATTTTCCAGTTCTCCCTTGTCACAGTCACCTCCATTTTTCTTTTGTTTCTTGGTTCTTTAACTCCCTGGGGGGCAGGGGGTGGAGCTGGGATGGGTAATGTTGGCACTTATAACCACAGGGCAGTAGGAGTCCTGTTGGTTGCAGGGTACCTGTGGGCCACGCTGATGCAGAAACCCCCTCCACAAGCTGACCAGGTGTCACAGGCTCTGTGCTTTTCCCATGAGAGTATTGCAGCTTCTGGAAGACGGTGTTCCAGCCACTGTCACACAGCTTGAGGGGTCAGACAACGTTACAGCCCTGAATTCCCCCGGCTGGTACAGGTGGCTTTGCCTTGGGAGCTCTCCTGACCTTGCATGGCCCTAGGCCAAGTTTTCCCAGCTGGTCCCAGGCCTCACCTTACTGTGAGTCCTCAGCTAAGAGCCCCTTCCTGGGCCTTCGCTACAGAGATCCGGTTGGCCCAGTGCTGGTGTCAATCTTTGTGGCTTGGACCATCTCTGGATCCCACAATACCACCCACTCTGAAAGGTCCCAGACAGGTGTCTGGCAGGGAGTCCCCATCTTGTCCTTTGTCACCTTCCAAACTGTTGTCCGGACCTGGAGCACTATTTAAAGAGCCGCCTCTGAGCTGCCTCACTCCTGCTGCGGCACGAGGGAGCACTGCAGATCATGGTAGGCTGCCCTGCCTCCTGACCCTGACCTCATCCTGTGACCTTGACTGTATGTGTGATGCTGGCCTTCCCCTCATTGCCTGAATGCACCTGGACCTTGACCTCGCTCCTCTCACTGACGTCCATGGTCCTGGACTTTTCATCAGCCCTGATGCCATGCCGGCTGCGGCCCACCCTGGGCTGTCCTTCATGGGTGGCCAGTCCATCCCTCTGGGCCTGCTTTCCTGGACGGGGTGGGGACTGCTGAGGTGAAGGGAGACAAGGGAGCGGAGGGTGGAGGGAGATAGGGGGGCCAGGCTTGGATTTCTCACAGCACAAGGGGGCACGGCTCCTGCTGAGGACATGGCTGCTGTGGGGGTCAGGCTGGGATGCCAGGACAGCCTGAGTCCCACGGAGCCTGGGGCGGGGCCTGCAGGCCTTGCTTCGGACTCTCCCCTGGTTTCTGTGCTCCAGCCCCTTGGACCTCCCTGTTGTCTGTCTCTCAAGGGCTCTGTTCTTCCAGGCCCATCTCACACCCCCTCCTAGCCTGAGAACTCTGACTCAGCTGTCAAGCCCCGACTCAGAAACCACCTCCCCTGGGAGGTTTGCCCTGAGGGTCCTGGTGGCAGAGGGGCTTCTCTGTGTGCTCAGGGCCCATCCCTCCCTTCATCACCCTCTATGGACGGTCTGTCTCCCAGCTGGACTGTGAGTTCCCTGGGAACAAAGAGGGGGCCCGATTCAGCTCTAAGTCCCTGGGTCTGGGCACAGGACGTGGCTGGAAGCCAGCAGGTACCTAATAAATGTCCTGAAGCCTTGAGTGGGCACCAGAAGGGAAACTGAGGCTCAGAGCCTGCAACTGATTTTCTTAACTTCACAGAGGCTGTGAGCAGCAAAATCAGGACTAGAATTCAGGTCTGAGCAGCCCCCTTCTGCCTTCAAGTGTTTCTTTCAGGGGACTTATTTTTTTAGGGGAAAGCTATAGAGAATTCCCAAGAAGGTTGGGCTGCAAAGGGTCCCAGCTGGGAGATCAGAAGGCCAGCCAGGGTCCTGGGCCTCGGTTTCCCCCTGTGCACTCCTCCCTCTCAGGGTTTCAGAACAGGGCCTGGCGCACAGTAGGGCAAGTTTCCCAGGATGGACGTGGAGGGCTGGGGTGAGGCAGGACGGCGATGCCGAGCGCAGGTCTGGGAGAGAAAGGGTGGCATAGCCCACAGACGGAAGTGATCGTTTTATTAATCGGAGGGAAATGTATATGTAATTATGTGAGATGAACTCTGCAGGGAGGTTCTTTTCTTTATGATGTCTGAAGGGATTTATAAATATTACAGAGGTTTTACAGCATCATAACGTTCTGGCTGCCCTGCCAGCCCCCTTTCAAAGGATTAGTGGAGACAAAGCACCCAGTAAAAGCTAATTATAAGTCAGCCAGGCGCTGCCGCTCCTGAAGTGAGCCCAGGCGCCAGAGGGGAGTGGGGGAGAGTGCAGGGGTGGGGGGAGTTGGGTGGTGGGGCAGGAGTGAGCTGGTGGAGGGGAGACCACACAGGCACTGGTGGGGGGCAGGGGAAGCCTGGGGATGGGTAGACAGGGCTTGGGAGGAGGTGGTTCAGGCTGAGATGGGGAAAGATTTGGGGACGGGGGAGGGGAGCAGGAAGCCTGTGTCTGCTCCACCTCTTGAGCCAGTTTGGGGAATCCTTGCACATGGGGGCCCTAGTGATGGATGCTGAGGGAACGGCCCCTTCCTCAGGGGTTCTTGAGGACCCAGAGCTTTCAGTAAATGGCCCAAAGTGGACTGCCAGGCCCCATGACATCCTGAAAGAAACATGTAGAGGCAGGAAGACTGGCCAGAGAGCCTGGCATTATCCGTGAGGCTGGTGGCCTGCTCTACCTGCTGCGGAGTTCTCCCCTGAGCTCTGGGCAGCCCTTTCCAAACAGGCCTCCGCTCTGAGCCAGGCCCTGGTTGAGACAGGGGACCTCAGGGCTGGCCAGACACAGACATAGGGTGGGACAGTGTGGGACACGAGCTACATGGCACAGCTGCCCTACACTGGTGGGGAGGGAAGAACCCGTGAGCTCTCAATTGGCCTGGGGCTCCGGGAAGGCTTCTCAGAAGAGGAGGCAGAGGCATTGAGCCTGGAGGATGAGGATTCTGTCAGATGGAAGGTGAGAAGGCATTCCAGGTCATGGGAATGGCGGGAGCAAATGTGGGGAGAGAAGGAAGCTCAAAGCAGGTTTGGGGCAGAGTGGGGGACTTCGGTGGATGGGAGAAGAAGCTCTGGGAGAGGAACAAAGGTTAGGCCTTACAAATGTTATCCTAAGAACAGTGGGGAAGGTGGCTGGAGAGGAGTGGCCCCATTTGGGGTCTGAGACCAGAAAAGATGCCCCGCTCTGCTTCACAGCTTGGGCGCAGACCACCGGCCTTCGGGAGCCCAGGGACCCGGGTCAGGAAGCAGCTGTCCGGCCCTGTGGGGCGGGTGGGTGCTCACAGGCTGCTTGCCCTGCGCTGGGAAAGCACCCTGCTTATCTGCAAGGCTTTGTCTGTCTGTCTGCTGTGAGCTGGAGGCGGATGCGTGTGCCACTTGGGATGGTGATGCTGTGGGAGATGAGGCATGAGGGTGGGAGGTGGTGGGCAGCTGACCTTCCAGGGAAGGGGCTTCTGTAAGGCCTCACCTGTACCTCATAGGCACCGAGAAGGGCCCGGAAACGAGCAGAAGGTGGAGCCAGCTCCAACGTCTTCTCCATGTTCGATCAGTCCCAGATCCAGGAGTTTAAAGAGGTTGGTCCGTGCCCCCTGAGGCCTTTGGGAGGATTCATGTAATGGGCATGAATCACTCGGGGGGCTGGCAAGGCATGGGCTCATCCCTCAGCCCCTCGGGAGTGGTGATGTCCTCCTTCTTAGTGGCCACCCTGGTGCACCTCGGAACCTGCAGATGGGACTGCTGTCTTTGCGCAGTCCCCGCCCCTTTCGGCCTTAGCCTTTGCTTGCTCTGTGGCCTCTGGCAAGCGCTTCCTCTCTGAGCCCCCGTTTTCCTGTCTGTGAAGGGGGTCGCTGTGCTCATGAAATGAGGGCTGGGCATGCCGCCCCAGCAGCGTGCTGGCATACAGGAGGCGCTCAGCTGTCACTCTCAGGCTGGCGCTGGGCTGCGCTGGGGCTGCACTGGGGGTGCCCTGGCAACAGTTTGCGGGACAGCCCCTGGGGGGAGAGGCTGTTTCTGGGGAGGGAAGCTGGGCTTGAGCGGCTGAGTGGGTAGCGGCTCAGTGCCTGTGTCTCTGGCAGGCCTTCACCATCATGGACCAGAACCGGGATGGCTTCATTGACAAGGAGGACCTCAGGGACACCTTTGCTGCCTTGGGTGAGTGACCAGCCATTGGGGGGGGGGCTTGGGGCAGAGCCGAGCCCAGGCCATGCAGAAAAAGGGAGCCGCCGGGGCTGCCGGGGCAGCAGGTGCAGTGGGTATGAGGGGCTCATGTGCTGCTTGAGGGGCCAGGGCCAGGGCTGCCGCTGCCTGGCAGGTAAGATGTGTTCCTGAGAATTAGAGGAGGATCCTGCAGGGGAGAGGGGAGGGCATTTCAGGCTCAGGAATAAGCCTGTGCCAAGGTCTGGGGCAAGAGGCTCAGGTGGGGTGAGGGTCAAGAGACGAGGCTGGAGGCAGGTCTCAAGGATGGGGCACTTTGGCTGTCAGAGGGGGCTTTTGCACTCTCTGAGGCCCAGGGAGGGGCCTAAAGGGGGCCTCATGGACTTGGGGGGGGAGGGCTGAGAGTGGGGGCAGGGGGCAGAACCAAGTCATGTCTAGACTGAACTTTGAGCTCCCAGAGATCTGTTGTCCCCTGTGACCATGTAAGTCCCAGGGCTTTTACTTCCAGGCAGCCAGTTGCTCCCTCCTAGGGCACATGAGCCTGTGGCCCAGGTCTTCCTGCCCCTGTGCAGCTCGGCTTCAGTTTCTTTGGGCCTCAGTTTCCTGCTCTGTAAAATGGGGATGTCAGATAACTTGCTCTCCTTTCCAGGGAGTCTGAGGCCAGGGGCAGCCCAGGGCTGACTGTGGCTGCATGTGCCCCCTCCCGAGGTCCCCAGGCAGGTGGGAGGGGCCTTGGGGCTGAGGGGGTGGGTAGTAGAGCTGTGGAGTGTCCTGCTGGCAGGGTCCCCGCTGACCCTCACTGTGATCCCAGCTGTCCCCGTCTCTGCCCTCCCTCAGGCCGCATCAATGTGAAGAACGAAGAGCTGGAAGCCATGGTGAAGGAGGCTCCGGGCGCCATCAACTTCACGGTCTTCCTGACTATGTTTGGGGAGAAGCTGAAGGGTGAGTGAGGCCCCAGGCGGCCCTGGGGAGGGAGGGATGAGTCGCTGTGTGCAGGCTGGGCCCTGCATGCAGACGTGCCCCCCACTCATGTGCACCCCAGGTAGGAGCGTGGTGTCACCCCCCGGGAACACACACCTTCCCAGTCCTGCCTCAGTTTCCATCTCTGTACTACAGTGTGGGGTAAGGGTAGCTGCCCCGCCTTGCAGGGCTGTGAGGAGCCCAGCAGGACAGTTTTTGTGAAAGCCCTTTGTCCACCATCAGGAGCCGACCCAGCCCCACCTCGCTAGCCCTGGGCTCATCTTGCCTGTCCTGCCTCACCAGGCACTGTGACGGGAGGGCAGGGCTCAGGGGTGGTGTTCCGGAAGCTAGGACAGCCAACCCCAGTGCAGCTCTCAGGGAAAGGGGAGAGGGGCCTCACTCATAAACGAAGAGACTCCGATTGGGGGTCACCACAACTGCCCAGGTGTCCCGGCATCGAAGTAGTGGAGATGGAACCAACCCCCAGGCCTGGCTCCGACTACTGTACCTCCTGAGACAGTGTCAGGCCCGGGACTTGGCATGGAGGATCGGTCAGGGCATCTCTGGCCTTTTCTCTCTGGGCCGTGGGGAGCTGCCCCCTGCCCCTTAGAGATGTCCCCTGGGCTCAAGGGTACCGTGTTCAGAGGAAGAGTCAGCCTGGGTTGCAGCTGCCCTGGGAGGTGGGCCTATAGTAAGGTGACCAGACGTCCCGCTTTTGGCAGGACAGTCCCGATTTTTAACAATTTGTCCCACGTCCCACAGCATTTTAAAAAAGTTCCGATTTTTGGAAAGAATGCACGACAAGCTAGGGAACAGCGGGAGATAGACCAAATTTTAAATCAAGAACCCCCCCCCCCCGCCCCGGTCAATGGTGTCCCGCTTTACCAATGTTAAAATCTGGTCACCTTAGCCTATAGCCACCCCGCCCTCACAGTGCCCGGGTTTGATGCCATCGCTGTCTTGGCTTGATCTGGGTTCAAGACCTAGCCCCTACTGACCCCCACGGTGACCTTGGGCAAAGTTTGTCTGCTCTTTGCTCCTCAGTTTTTGGTCTGCAAAATGGGCATTGTGTTAGTTTCCTGAAGCTGCTGCAACAATGACCACAGACTTGACACCTCAAAAAATCAGCCCTGTATTCTCTTGGCTCTGGAGCCAGAGTCTGAAATCTGTCAGGTCCTGCTCCCTCAGAAGCGCCAGGGGAGACCCCGTTCTTTGTCTTTTCCAGTTTCTGGCAGCTGCATAGCTCCGTCTCTGCCTCCATGGCCCCGTGGCCCCTCTTCTTCCTGTCTGTCTCCCTCTATCTCGCTCTTAAAAGGACACTTGTCATAAGATTTAGAGCCACCCTGAATAGTCCGCGATTACCTCTCTATCTCCTCTCTTTATATCTGCAAAGGCCTTCTTTTCAAGGAAGGTGACATTGCCCAGTTCTGGGGATGAGGACATGGATGTATCGTTTGGGAGCCACTATGGGGGTGATCCTAATGGCACAGGTTTTATTTGGTGAAAAACCATAATTTTCTCCTGGGTTATGACCTGCTGGCGAGCACAATGTCCTGGCTAATCCCAGACTGGAGGGAGGCCAACAATTGACCTGTAACTGGTAACTGAACAGCCCCACACTTCTGTGTTAGAGACGAGGAAAGTAGGGCAGGAGACAGGGCAGGCTGGGCCCGGGCTGTTCAGCTAACTCAGAAGCACCATTAAGCCCACTTCTGGGCAGCCGGTAGGGGTTATTCCTGGGACCACAACCACTTCCTAGGAGAGCTCAGAAGCCTAGGGGCCAGGGGCGGGGGCATACTCCTAAGTTAAGGCACATGTGACTCTAGCCAGTGACCCAGTGACTTTAGAGGGAGGCCCAGAACACTGATTGGTCTGTGGCCAAGCTAAGAGGAATGATTCAGGGCCAGGCAGGTGTGGCAGGGCTACAACTTTTTCTCACCTACAGGGGAGCCGGGGCTGTGGCTCCAGCTGAATGTGTCATGTGAACTTGGCCAGCTGTGGGGACAGGAGCCAGGGCTGGGAGAGGCATTGTCTCATCCCTCGAATTGGGACGAGGACACAGTGTCATGAGCTTCCCAACAGCAATGGGGGGAGCGGGGCTGGACACAGCCACTCTGCATGCGCTTGATGAGGTTAGCAGTCCACAGAGCAGATTGGCTGTGGGGTCTGCACTGTGCCAGGTGTGGTCACTCTGGGCCAGCCTCAGAGCAGCCGCATGAGCCAGACGCCTGTCCTGGATGAGCTCCCAGTCTGACGGAAGAGGCATAGAGGGCCCTGACCCAGTCTGACGGTCAGGAGCACCGACTGGCAGAACAAGCCGGGGGCTCCGGCTCTCCAGTGTTGGCTTCAAACCCTTCCTCTCCTTAGTCTCGGGGAACTCGGGCAAGTCACAGAGCCTCGCTGAGCCTCTCAGTTTCCTCTTTGACAAACTGGGGAAATAAATACCTACCATGAGGCGTGTTCTAGGGGTTTCCGTGGGATAAAACAGTGAAGCTGCAGATCGGAGCTCAGCACAGAGCGCTCAGAGGTGATTGAATAATGTGTGTCCAGCTCTTCCCCAGTAATGATGTTATCTCATCCGATCCTGGGAGGTGGGCAGCAAACCCACCTTACTCCTCATTCCACTGATGACACAGCTGAGCCTTAAAGAAGGAAGGGGACAGCCCCTGGTCCACAGTGAGGGGAGGGGCAGAGTGGCAGAAGGGAAAGAACGCCACGTATGGGTCACCAGGTCACCTGCTGTCATTCATACCGTTTCTGAGGCCTCGGGCAAGACCTTTTTTTCTCTGAGCCTTAGTTTCTCCATCTGTACAACCAGAGGTCTGGGTGTTCAGTCTCATTGTGGACATAGAAGCCACTTCTTCTAATGCCATCTTTCCCCAAAGCCCATGCTATGCAAGTGGTAAAACCAGATCTGCCCTGCCCCACCACATGTTGGCCCACCGGCCCACCCCTGGCAGGGACAATCTTGCAGATCCCTCCAATGATATGACCTGAGCCCCAGCTGGTGGCCCTCAGTGCAGCCCCCTTTCTCCTCTGCCCGCAGCCCCCTGTACACACCTTAGATAACGAGAAAGCCCAGAGTTGCCCCTGCCCTACTCACTAATCACACAGCAGCATCAGCTGAGAGGACTTGGACAAGTCACTTAACCTCTCGGAGCCTCTGTTTCTTTGTAAATTTGGGCCAATCATCAGGAGGGTTAAACACGCCATAAGGGCTTAGTCGGGGTCTCCGTGTACAGTTGTGCAGGGTGTGCATAACTGCACACAGTGCCCTTGGCTGTTACGATTAGTCCTTACTTCCTTGAAACCTCCCTCTCTTGCTTCAGGTGGGCTTGGCCCTGACTGTGGAGTGGAAGCTCCCCAAGCCCTCTATGGGGGCCATGGGATCCTCTTGTACCCAGCTCCCACCCGGCCCCTGCCCGTCCGCTTCACCATGGTTCTCTCCCCACCTGTGTTTGCTGCTTCTAGGCACGGACCCAGAGGAGACCATTCTCCATGCCTTCAAGGTGTTCGACACCGAAGGGAAAGGCTTCGTCAAGGCTGATTTGTGAGTCCCCTCGGCCCTCCGATTTGACTTTTCTTTCCCCAGAAGCTCGGGTGATGAAGGAGCTGGGGTGGGGTCTATGTGGGTGGCACCCCAGTTTCCTCTCTGCCCAGGACGCAGCCAGCTCAGGCAGTATCTGTCCAGGAGCCCAGGGGCCACGGCCCTCCCCAGCCCAGCCCACTCCCGATGTCCCTTCCCCTCTCTGGGCCTCGGTGCCCTCCTGTCTGGGCGAAAGTATACGGGGAGTGTGGGTCACCAGGGGAGAGCTTCCCAGTGGTGAGGGGGAGCCGAGGGAGGGCTGGGCCTTGAGGATGACTAAGGGTGCTTAGGCTGGGGCAGGAGTTCTCTAGACGCAGGGATAGTGAGTGAGGGCCAGGACTTGGCATGTGCAGGGTTGGTGGCGGGGAGAGGGCTGTAGTTGGAGGGTGTGAGTGAACGTGGGGTGGGGGAGACAGCACGGAGAGGCAGGCAAGGCCTGCGTGGGGGAGCTCACTCACCAGCTCTAGACCCTGGCTCTGCCCTGGGGACCTATGAGAGCCTGGGAAGGAGTTAGGCAGAGGCAACAAGGAGGCCAGCCTGGAGGAGGAGAGGAGAGGGTTGCAGCCGCCATGAAGGCCTTGGCTGTGAGGATGGAGGGGAGTGGACATGTAAGTGAAACACCAGAGTGCAGTGCCAGTGGAATCCAGGGCTCTGGGAGGAGGAATGGGCCACCTATTAACCAGGGCCTGAGTGGATGGAGGGATGGAGGCGGAGCCCAGGTTAGGGACAAGCTCAGCTAGGGGTGCATAGAGAGTGAGGTGGCTGTGAGCACTAGGGACACTAGGCTGGCACGATAGAGGTGGGGGCACTCATTCCTGCTATGGCACAGGCAGAGAACCAAGAGTGGTGAGCAGGGCCAGGCAGGGCAGAGGCCACCTGCTCCCAGGCTGGGACACTGAGCTGACCCCTGAGCTGTCCCTGGGCCATCTCTTCAGAGCCTTCAAGGTCTCGCTGAACATGTAGGTGGCCCTAGGCTGGCATGGTTTCTTCCCCGGGCATAGGCTTCCCGACCAATTACAATGATGCTTCAGGCCTTGACTTTGAGGCTGGTTTTGCTGCCTATTAGAATCATCGCTTAATGGAGGTGGGGTGAGAAAGGGCAGAGGGCAATGGGGAGGGTCTATCTTGTCTCTCACCATCCCCCACACTTGAAAGCTGTGAGTCACACACTCCCTGTGGTAGAGGAGGAGGTGAGGAGGGTTTCTCTAGCTTGGGGAGGTGAGGAGCGGCACTGGGCATATCCTGCAGTGGCCTGGACCAACCCCTTTGCTGCCATTCACCTGCACCCCACCAGCTCCAGAGCAGGGCTGGGTGGAATGTTTTGGAGACCCAGTATGGGAACTGAAGCAGCACCCGGGGGGACTAGGGACCTGGAAGATGAGGATGCCCACCAGGCAGGCCGCAGAGGAGGCTCTGGTTGAAACAGAGTCTGTGCAAGTCCCCAGCTTGGAGCGTTGGAAACTGTGACTGTCGTGCAGTAACATAAATAATGGAAAATGTGTGTTGGCCCTTAGCGGGGTCTGTCGCTGCCGGCGCCACAGGCGGCTGGGTGCTCAGGGTCCCGGCTCAGCCCTCGGATCCCCTTCCTGCCCACTGCTCCCCCTTCCTCCTAGCTCCCTCCCAGGGCCGCCTCAAACGCAGCTGCCATGCCCCTGCCGCCACTCCTCCGGGCCCAGGCAGCTCTGGCCCCTGTGGGCAGCTGCTCTGGACAGCCCAGGGGGATAGGCCCCACCCAGCACTGCAAATCATTACCCCTCCGGAACCTGTTTCCCTCTCTGTAAAGAGGGATAATGGCACTGACTTCCCAGAGCTGGGAGGAGCAAATGAGCCCTGGGCAGGCCCAGGAGGACAGGCCTGGATAGGCCTTCCCAGTCCTGGGCTGAGTGTCAGCCCCACGCACACTCTAGCACTCTACAGTTATCAGTTAGCACTCTACAGTTATCAGAGACCACCAGGAGCTGGGAAGGCAGTGCACCCAGAGCCAAGGCACACGCTGCCCTCGGTAACCTTGGAGTTGAGCGTTAGTGCACAACGGGACATCAGAGTGGTCCCCATGGTCATTTCATTTGGTCCCCACCTGATGCTGGTAAGAAAGTCCATGTTCCAAATGAAGAAATGGAGGATCAGAGCTGAAGGGGCCGCCTGAGACCATACGGCAATCTGGACGCCGTAGGGCCAGCACCAGCCCCATACCTACCCCTCGTGGTGTCCTTCTGGGCCAGGAGTCCTCCCACCAGCCCACTTCCCTTGTCACTCTTGTGATCGGCATGTCCATGCGTGTCTCTCCCCCTGAACATGACCCTTTCTCTTCCCTGAGCAGCATCAAGGAGAAGCTCATGACCCAGGCAGACCGGTTCAGCGAGGAGGAGGTGAGCCCTGGCTTTGTAGGGAGCCAGTCATCACCACTAAGAGTCTTCCAACTTTCCAAGCAGGGGATTTGCAGTTTCAACCAGCCCAACCCTTCTGAGTAGTGACCCCCACCCGTCCCACCCCACCCAGGTCTCTCCTCTTATATGCTGAACTGATGTCTCCCTTCACTCCTTGGATGAGAACAAGAGATTGGGGTGGCTGTGGGACTTTGGCCTGGCCTGGCTTGTGTGCCCTCCACCTCGATGCCTCTGCTGCTCTCTGACATCCATGGGGGTCCCCCTGCTCTGGTCTCCAGTTGGCCCTGGTCCCGGCTAACTCCTGGCTCCTTCCCAGGTCAAGCAGATGTTTGCAGCTTTCCCACCAGATGTGTGTGGCAACGTGGACTACAGGAACCTGTGCTACGTCATCACGCATGGTGAAGAGAAGGACTAGAAGGAGATCATGAACCTCCCCTGCAGTCAGAGGCAATGGACATCGAGGGAGGGGCCACCAGTGGGGAGCGCCTGTGTGCAAAGAAAGGGCTCCCCTGTCCCTTTGGGTCAGGGAGAAGCAAGAATAAATAATGCTAATAAGGTCTGAGTTTTCGTGATTAATGCTCTGGCTGGGGAGAAAGCTAAACATTCCTATGTTGTTGGTTTTTCCAAAACTTTTTACTCCCCTGGCTTTGCTCAAATGCTCCTGATGAGCTGGTGTTTAGAACTAATTGACAGTTTTAATGATCTCCAGCTGGGCCACTGGGCATTGCCTTCATTTATGAAGCTTTTATTGAGCACCTAGTACATGCCAAACCCAGTGCCGGTCCCGGGTACACCAGGATGAGCCAGTCCTGTCTCTGGGCGGGAAGATCATGCAGTGAAGAGGACAAGAATTGCAGTGGGAACGCAGTGCGGAAGAGGATGAAACAGTTCAGGAGAGGCCTGGAGGGGGTGGATTCAAGAGATGTTGAAGGAATCAGTAATGAGCTCTTAAACAGGACACACATAGCACCAACCATGAGCTGAAAGTGCATAAATCGGACTTCATCAAAATTAAAAACTTCTGCTCAGCAAAAGACAGCATGAAGAACATGAGAAGGCAAGATGCAGGGCTAGAGAAGATATTGACAACAATAAATCTTGACCAAGTTCTTATATCCCGAATATACGTGTACTAGAAAAAAAACCTACGGTACATCATCAATAGATGAAAGACAACAACTAAAACCAACCAACCAACCAGGTAGATGACAAAAAGGAATATCCAGGGGATGCTGGGGTAGCTCAACAGGTTGAGTGCTTGCCTTGCAGCTGTGAGATCTGGGGATTGGGTCCTGGCCCCGGTCCATGCAAACCCATATGCTGAACTTGGGAGAGCTTTCCATGCGGGGGCCCCCAGTTTCATTCCCGTTCCGTATGGCCCCACATTCACCTGTGTGGAATGAAACCAATGATGTACAACTAAGGAGACTGCTCTGTCACCCCTCCCCCTTTCTCAAACAATAAAAAATAAATCTTAAAAAAAGAGGGGGGATATCCAAATGGCCAATAAAGATCTGAAAAGATATTTAATCTCATGCCTCATAAGAAAAATCAAATGAAAACTTCCATAGGTGTATACCTACTACGGCTAAAATTAAAAAGTTTGACAATACCAAATGTTGACAAGGGTGTGGAGCAAACAGAACAGTTCGATTTTAGTAGGAGGAGTGTAAAGTGGCCCAACCACTTTGGAATTATCTACTAAAGTTAAAATATATGCATATCCTGAGCCATCAGTCCCACCCCTACGTATATACCACCAAAAACATTCACCATATGTCTTTCAAAAGACATGTGAAAGAATTTATAGGTTTATAGAGTGCCACATTGGAAATAAGACAAATGTCCATCAAGAGGAGAACTGATAGGAGGATGCCAGGATAGCTCAGCAGTTGAGCGTTACCTCATAATCACAAGGTCTGGGGTTCGATTCCTGGCCCCAGCCTATGCCAACCCCATATGACAAACTGCAGTGCAACTGGTTCAGCAGCAAAGGGTCCTGCCTCCCATGTGTGAGGCCCCTGCTTCGGTTCCTGCCTCATGTGGCCCCACACCCACCTGTGTGGAAAGAAACCATGTCACAACTAATGATGTACAACTGTGGAAACTGCTCTGGGCCCTCCCCCTTCTCTCTCTCTCTCTCTCAATCTTCTCTCAAGCAATAAAATAAATCTTTTAAAAAAGGGGAGAACTGATAAATAAATAATGTATTTTATTTGTGCATTGGAATACCACACAGAATAAGAATAACTACATACCACAACATGCTAATGTTCTCATATATTACATATTAATAGCATGGAAGGAGACACACAGAAGAAAGCTTACTTTATTTATTTAAACAAATGTTATAACGGATGCCGGGATAGATCAGCGGTTGAGTGCTTGCCTTGAAATCATGAGGTCCAGGGTTTGATTCCTGGCCTTGGCCCTTGTAAACCTGTATGCTGAACAGTGGCACAACTGGTAACCACTGGGATGTCATGGCAGTGAAGGTTCTTGCCTTTCATGTGAGAGGCCCTTGGTTTGGTTCCCGCCCCATGTGACCCCACATATGTCTCTGTGGAATGAAACCATGTCACAACTAATGACATACAACTATGGAGACTGCTCTGGGCCCTTCCCCTTTCTCTCTCTCTCCTCTCAAACAATAAAATAAAATAAATCTTAAAAACATTTTGTATAGAAAAGTGTACTTTAAAAAACCTTTTATTTGAGATACAATTCACATATCATAAAATTCACCATTTTAAAATATATAATTCAGTGGCATTGAGTGAATTTACATTCACAGGTTGTATAACCACCTCCACTATCTACATCCAGAACGTTTTCATCAACGGAGAAGAAATCCATTAGCAGCCACTTCCTCCCCATCCTCTGTACCCAGTCTCTGGCAACCACCAATACATTTTTTCCTATGGATTTGCCCATTCTAGACATTTCATATAAATAGAATCAGACAATATGTGGCCTTTTGTGTCTGGCTTCTTAGCATAATGTTTTCATGGTTTGTGTATGTTGTAGTACTTTGTGTCTTTTTATAGCTGAATAATATTCCATTGTATGGCTATGTTACATTTTGTTTATTCATTCATCTCTTGATGGACATTTGGGAGATTCCCGCTTTTTGGACTATGAACATTCATGTTCAAGTTTTTGTCAAACATGTTTTCAGTTATCTTGGGCATATACCTAGGAGTCAAATTGCAGGGTTGTATAGTAACTCTATGTTTAACTTTTCCAGGAATTGCTAAATTGCCTTTCAAAGCACTTTTTCAAAGTGTACCATTTTACATTCCCACCAGCGATGTTCAAAGGTTCAGCTTTCTTTATATCCTCACCAATGCTTGTTATTTGTCTCTTTTTTAAAATTATAGCCATCCTTATAAGTGTGAAATGGTATATCATTTTGGTTTTAATTTGCATCCAAATGATTAATGATTCATAATTGTTAATGATGAATAATTACTCATCTTAATGATTAATAATATTGAGCATCTTCTCATATTCTTATTTGTTTGTCTCCTTTGGAGAAGTTTCTATTTCAGGTTCTTTGCCCATTTTTAATTTATTATTATTTTTTAAGATTTATTTTATTGTTTGAGAGAAGATGAGAGAGAAAAGGGGAAGGGCCCAGAGCAGTCTCCATAGTTGTCCATCATTAGTTGTGACATAGTTTCGTTCCACACAGGTGGATATGGGGCCATGCGGGGGAAGGAACTGAACTGGGGGCCTTGCACATGGGAGGCAAGCACCCTCACTATTGAACCATCCTGGTGGTTACCAGTTGAACTTCAGGTCAGCATATGGGTTTGCAGGGTTTGCGTTAGCCAGGGTAGGGTTTGATCCCTGGACCTTGTGTTTGCAAGGCAAACACTCAACTTGCTGAGCTGTCTAGGCATCCCTCTTTGCCCATCTTTAAATTGGGTTATTTTGTTGTTGAGTTGTAAGAGTTCTTTATATATTCCAGAGGTTAGATTTTTTTTTAGATACATGATTTGCAAATATTTTCTTCCAATCTTTGGGTTGTCTTTTTTATTTTCTTGATAGTATTCTTTTATGTCTATTCTTTCTTCTAAGAGTTTTACAGTTTTAGCTTTCAAATTTAGGACTTTGAGCCATCTTGAGTTATTTTTTTATTTGTTTATTATGGTGCAAGTTAGGGGTCCAACTTTATTCTTTGCCTATCAATCTCTAGTTCTTCCAGCACCATTTATTGATAAGACTATTTTCTCCCATTGAATGGTCTTAACATCCTTATCAAAAATCAATTGATCAGAGTTGTATGAGTTGATTTCTGGACTCTCATTTTCAGTTCATCTCCATGTCTAAGAGTACATACTTTTTGATATCATTTATGTGGAATTCAAAACCAGGCAAAACTAATTTATGGAGTTAGAAGGCAGAATAAAGGTTCCTTCTTTGGTCAGGGTGAATGGTCATGTGAGAAGCTTGATCTGTGTAGTAGATACTCAAGTGTAAAGATAGATGAAAGATGATTGAGCTGTACAACTAAGTTTTGTACAGTTAATGCCCTTTACTATATTTATAGGGAGGGAAAAAAAGAAAAAGAAGGAAAGAGAAAGAAAGAAGGAAGGAAATCAAAGAAAGAAGATGAAAGGAAGGGAGGGAGGAAAAGAGAAAAGACGGCAAGGTTGGAAGGCAGGGTGGGGGTGATGGGTATGGATGGGACTTGGTTTAGGTGACTGATGGCACGATGCCCTGGGACAGAGAAGTCTGGAGAAGTGGCTCTGGAGAGAGGGGCTGAGTTCGATTTGGGGTCTGTTGAATGTGAGGTGGTGAGGTCCAGGAGGCAGGTGGACGCTAAGGGGATTGGTGGCTGGTGTAGGATGGAGATCCAGGGCTCATGTGAGCCAGGAGAGGGAGAACAGGCAGTGGTACAAGAACAAGCAGGCCATGAATCAGCCCTGAGCACTTAGAGCAGGAAGAGGACCAGGCAGAGATGGTGGTCAGCTGGCTGAGTGGTAGGAACTGAGGGCTGGAGGATTTGATGAGGTGAAGAAATGCCAACAACATGGGATCCCATGTGCCAGGCCGCAGGCTGAGGTCCGCATTGTGCTCTTATCATCTTATCCTCATGAGGACAGGGGATAAACAGGCCTAGAGCTTGCTCAAGGTCAATGGCGGAGCGGGGAGTGGAGCCCAGGAAGCCTGGCTTGGAACCTGCATTTCTAAGCATTTTCTGATGCTGCCACCCAAAGCAGCTTACATGAGCAGTGGGATGTGGGTATGGACACTGAGTCTGGGGTCACAACAAGAAAGTCCTTTTTTGTCCCTGGCCCTATTGAACTTCTTTCCTCTGGAGAACGTGGGGAAAGAGGTCTCCCCATCAGCCTGGAACTCCCCAGCTCAGGACCCCGGGGAAAGGGTCTGCAGGTAGGAGTGCGGCCCTGAGGATAAGGAAGGGGAGTATTGAGTAAGAGCCCTCCCTCCCTCCAGGCCTAGCTAGCTCTGCTCTCTAAGAGTTCAGCTTTCCTGGAAATCAAGGAGTCAGCTGCCGAGGAACTTGTCGGACCTGTTTGTGTCCCAAGGAGCCAGGCTAGAGCCAAGCTGGAGGGAGGGGGCACTACAGGCACCTGCTTGCCTGCCTGGCAGCTTCCGGGTGCCCTCCTGCGTGACACCCAGGTCTGCCTGCCCTGCAGTGGCCTGGCTCCACAAGGACACGGAGGGCCAGTGGGGGAGGACAGAGGGACTCCGTGTGGCTCAGAAGACTGGGAGCATTCCTTTGCTAACTCAGTCCTCCATCCTT
Source organism: Craseonycteris thonglongyai (assembly GCA_004027555.1). NCBI lineage: Eukaryota > Metazoa > Chordata > Mammalia > Chiroptera > Craseonycteridae > Craseonycteris > Craseonycteris thonglongyai. Next base: position 1,704 of record PVKE010006368.1, on the reverse strand, counting down.
CAGGCATCCATCCACTGAGAACTTCTTTGCTCCGGGGCCCACCTCTGTCCTCAAGGGGTGCTGGGTAAGAGCGTCACAGGCGTGGTTGTGACCTGGCTCCAGTGGCCTAGGGAAAAAAGGTAGGCGGGTGTGGCAGGCCAGTTGTGAGGCTGCTGCTGGGCCCAAGGCCCTGGCCTCTGTCTTTCTGGGCATCTTCACCGCATTGCTTGCTCACGGTCCCTCTCTCTCCAGCTATGGGTCATTGGTGGCTTTGGCTGCCCTTGACCTGGGCCCATCACCATTTGCCTTCAGTCTCCATGACTCTCCATCCTGTTCTCAAGAGATACCTTGATTGGCTCCACAAGACCTCCGGTTGGGGTTCCCCCAGGTCCTCCTCTGGTCCAGGTAGCTGGTGTGGCCTGTGGAGCTGTCCCTTCCAGGGGGCTCCTGAAAGCCAGGGAGAAATTGTGGGGAGCACACGTGTTAATGAACATATCATCTCTCCTGAATCATATCTGGAGTCACCGTTTTAAAGGAACAAGACATCCTGTGGCCTCCTTAACCTCCCCCTGTACCATTGTCTTCTTAATTCTGGGCTCCGGCTGCTCAGCTTCATTCCTGAGTGCCCTACATTTTCTCCTCTCACAGGGCCTTTGCATATGCTGTTCCTGCTCCTATAACACTATCCTGCTTGGCACCACCCCCTCCTTTGCCCAATTACCCTCTACTCAGCTTTCTGCCTTCAGCTTCGCATCATATCCCCTGAGGCCTGGAATAGGTCAGATCCCCTTCTGTGCATTTTCACGGCACCAAGTACTTTGCTGGGGTGATGTAGTGGTGTTTGTCTTCCCTCCAGGGCTGTAAGCCTGAGATCAGGTTGGATTTTGTGTCCTTGTACCCCTAGCACCCTGCACAGGGCCTAGGGCAGGAGTGGCGAACCTTTTGGCGATTGAGTGCCAAAGTTTATGAAATAAGAGTATACTTGCTCGACTTGCATGCCAACCCATTGAGTGAGATAGAGGTATCGATTCTTTTTATGTCTATAAGAGCACAAACAATCATTTTTTAAATGGTATTCACAGCTCTGCGTGCCGAAATAATTGCTCCGCGTGCCACTTTGGGCACGCGTGCCACAGGTTCACCACCCCTGGCCTAGGGAGTTCTTGTCCCTTTAAAAAGGTGATTCCGGTGTGGCAAAACGGCGTTGGCGGCACTGGCACTGAGGACCCGGGCAGCTGTTACAGCCCTGCCGATCCCCCTCAGGCTGCAGCTCTTGTCGTCAGATACGCATCCAAGACAGGTGGCAGCTCCAAAAACCTTGGTGGAAAGTCACCAGGCAAACGTTTTGGCCTCAAGAAAATGGAGGGTCACTATGTTCATGCTGGCAACATCCTAGCGACTCAGCGTCACTTCCGCTGGCACCCGGGCGCCCATGTGGGGTTGGGGAAGAAGAAGTATCTGTATGCTCTGGAGGAGGGGGTCGTCTGCTACACTAAAGAGGTCTACGTGCCCCACCCTCGCAACTCGGAGGCTATGGATCTTGTCACCAGGCTGCCCAAGGGGGCTGTGCTCTACAAGACTTTTGTCCATGTGGTTCCTGCCAAGCCTGAGGGCACCTTCAAACTGGTAGCCCTGCTTTGAGCTGGTTGAGGCCATTGGATAGAAACTGGAGTCCAGGTAACAGGAGCAGATGGTACCAAAAGTCAAGGGTTGGGGTAACCACAG
>PVKE010006367.1:28183-54746 GCA_004027555.1 Craseonycteris thonglongyai | reverse complement strand
TGATGCCTTTCATTTCAAGGAGTTCCTTTTGGTTCTGCTCTAGCTTCTCAATTTTGTTGGTAAAGTACTCATTTTGCTCAGAAAATTTCTTGTTGAGGTCATTTAACTGTGTCTGGGTACTTTGCCAGCATTGAGTGAGCTCTCTGAGCATCTTGATTAATGCAGCCCTGAATTCTGTTTCACTTAGATTTGATTCCAAATGTGCAAGGTCCTTTACTAAAGACTGCCCCTGATCTTCTGGAGCGGCTTTGGATTCTGAGGTGTGCATTGTGTTTGATGTGGTTCTTTCTGCTTTACGCATGGGTCTGTTGTCCCTCTGGGGGGTTGCCTTTCAGATGGGCTTCTCTTTATTTTTTCTTTTGGGCTCAGTTGTGAGAGAAGGAGATTTTGGGAGAGGGTTGGGGGAAGCAGACAGCTTCTGTGTCCTGGGGCACTTCAGGTTGCTGTCTTAGCTGCTAGATAGCAGGGTAATAAAGGTGTGGCCAGGGGTGGGGGCATGTGAGTAGGAGCTAGGGCGGGCCTGAGACACAATAGCAGATTCCTCTTTCAGCAGGGGGGCTGGTGGTTCAGTGCGGGCGGGGAGCAGGAGCTCTGGTCTTTCTCTCCTCTGCCTGGCTGCCCCTCCTTCAATCGTATCTGTAAGCCACGCCCGCAGGGCAGCACTTGGATGGGCTGGGGCTTGGCAGAGGCCCCGGTCATCTGCACAGTCTGGCGCGCAGTCAATGACACCGCTGCGACCCAATCGGCCAGCCCAGTTGCGCATGTGGGCTGCAATGCCCCAGAGGCCCGGTGGGCGGGACGCCAAAAGCCCTGTTGCGCGCTCGCGAGCAGGCAGCAGTGCTGCAGCGGCCGGGTGGGCAGTGCCCTGAAAGCCGGTCTTGCGCGCAGGCAGTGGCGCTGCGGCGGCTGGTGAGCAGGGCGCAAAAGCCCGGTAGCGTGCTGTCGAGCAGGCAGCGGTGCCGCAGCGGCCTGGTAAGCGTAGCGCCGAAAGCCCAATTGCGCGCTGGCAAGCTGGCAGCAGTTCTGCGGTGGCCCTGTGGGCGGGGCACGGGAAGGCCAGTTGCACATTTGTGCGCTGGCAGCAGTGCCGCAGCGGCCTGGTGGGCGGGACGCCGAAAGCCTTGTGCACACAGGCCGTAGCTCTGGCGAAGCTGCTCTATGCTCCCGGCTCTGTTGGGACCGCCGGATTCACTCTAAGCACGTCTAATGCAGTTATGCCCACTCAAGTCCCAGCCCTCACTCCAAGAGCCCTGTCTTCAGAAGGTGCTCCCTCACAGTCAATCGCCTCCGTAAATAAGGGGTGCCGAGCTGTTGTGGGCTGAATCCCTGCTCTCACCCTGCCCACCGGGAAGTGCAACCGCCCTGCTCCACAGTCCCTGTTCCACTTTAGGCTCTGTGATCTGATTAGGGCACTGCGTGCTGTCCCTTAAGATCAGATGTTAAATTGTCCACAGTCTTGTGGGGCTTCCACGCTCCCTAGGTCTCGGCTTCCAGCCCGCCCTCGATCCAGCTCCACTTTGACCGTAGTCCCCCAATCCCTCTTTGTTTTTGCCAGCCCCCGGCCGCGCTCTGAGTCTCTGTCCCCAAACCGCTGCTTCCGCTTCCCTCTCCCGCTCTCCCCTTTTTTCTCTAATCTTTGTGTGTTGTTCTGCGTTGTGTGGTTCTCTTAGTTGAGGTTGCTTTTCAGGGTTTCCCTGTGGATTCCCCTCTGTTCACAAGTCCCTTCCCAGGCAGTTATCAGCGTTCTCCTCTCATGCTGCCATCTTTGTTTCTCCCAAAAAGTTATTTTTAAAGAAGGAGTACTTGGGAAGCTGGGATGGCTCAGCAGGTTAAGTGTTTGCTTTGGAGCCTCGGGGACTGAGGATCCAATCCCAGCCCCAGCCCGTGCGGTCCCATATGCTGAACTGGGATGTGTTTCCTATGCAGGAGGCCCCCAGTTTGGTTCTCCCGCACCCCCGCATCTCCCCCCACCGTTGGGCCCCTGGCTTGAGGGGGCCCCTAGCCCAGTTCCCGTCCTACACAGCCCCCACTTACCTGTGTGAAATTAAACCATGTCGAAAACTGATGACGTACAACTGTGGAGACTGCTCTGGGCCCTCCCCCTTCTCTCTGACTCTGTCTGTCTCTATCTCTGTCAAAAACAATAAAATAAATCTTAAAAAAAAATGAAGAAGAAGGCATACTTGTTTCCTTTTGCTTTCGAATTGTTTTTTTAACTTTTGTGCTATGTTGAATAAGTTTTTTGCTTTTGCCTTAGATACTCACTTCTATACATCCTCTGCTAGTTCTTTTAATTTTGCCTAAGTCTGCCAGAGTTCAGTAGTTTCCCTACTCATTTCCAGTTTTTATGTGGAAATAGTGTAGAATTGGGAAACTGACAGATCAAAGTTCAAATCCTAACTCAGATATTTATTAGCTATATAAATTTGAAGCACCCTTAGTTTCCTCGTTTGTAGAGTGGTAAGTTTAATCAGGTTGTTTTGAAGACAGACTGAGATAGTGTGTATATCAGAGCCTAAGAAGGTGCCAGGCACATCGGTTCTATGAGATAACAAGTGGGGGAGTCTATAGTGTCTTTTTTCCTTCATCTCAGCTGCTAATTGGCTATAGACAATAATAACCATCTTAAAGTATTTTTACATTTCTCTAATACCTTAGAGTATTATAACAATTAATGAAATACAGCCACTGTCCAGAAAAAAATCCAGCCATAAATGCCTCTATATTATATGGTTGGATACTTTCCAGACAGCCCTCATATCTTTGCGAAAAAGCTCATGGTAACTGTTAAAGTACTAGACAGATTATATCAGTTAGAATGCTCTGGTTGAAATAGTAAACCCTAGTCAGTGGCTGAAACAATAAAGAAATGTCACAGTAGGTCCAGAGGATGGACATTTACTGGCCTAGTGCAATCAGAGCCTCAGCTGTATCTCTCTGAAGCTCTCCTTTGTGTGTTGGCCTTGTCCTCAGATTGATACTAGCTGGCTCCAGCAGTTCTGTGTGTCTCATCCAGATTTAATATTCTTTAAAAGGAGAAAAGACACCATCTCTTTCAGTGTATCTTCTTTAGCATGGTTTGTCAACCTCAATATTCTAGATATTTCGGCCAGATAGAGTGTGAGTGTGATTGTGAGGAGAGAGAGAGTTTTTTGTGCATTGTAAGATGTTTAGCAGCATTCCTGGACTCTTCCCTACTAGATGCCAGTAGCTCCTCCCAACCGCCACCAGTTCAAATGTCTGGACATTATCAAATGCTCCATCAGAGACAAAATTGCCTGTAATTGAGAACCAGAATTTCTTCAGGAGTGGGGAAAACTTCATCAGAAACTGCTGCAAGGTTTCCTTCCCCTTAGCCTTATTGCGTCTTCGTGGCCAGTATTGCTTTACATACCCATGCTTAAATCAGTTATTACATGAGCACCACCATGATTGATTTAGAAATTACCTTTCTTACCTGAGAGGATGCCATCTATCTGAACAAAAGTGGGTTTTGTTGTGAGGGCAGAGGGGTCTGGATTTTGGATAGGCAACAAGAGTCTGCTAATAGGGGGGAAAATTCTCTCCAAAATTGCTTACGTGTGGCAAAGACCTATTGAAAGTACTGTTGGAAAAGGCAGGCAGTTTGATTATTGAATCTGCAGGAGTGATTTGGAATGATAGTGATGGGATGGGATAAATGTTACACTAGGTGGGACTGAGATGATGTTGATATTGTTCACTGTTGACTCTCCAAGCACCTAGCACACATCCCATTAGATAGGAGATGCGTATAGAAAAAGGCAAATCAGAATGCTCTCTCATGAGTGAAATGGTGCTTGGAATTTATAGTGATCAGTGTTATAATTATAAATGCAATTGGCTGAACTGAAGGGACTCGTGTAAACTACCCCCATTCCTTTCTCTCACGTAAACTATATTCTGCTTCCAAGGAATTATTGTTTGACCTAAATAGTGTCTTAAATAAGCATGAAGTATTTGACTCATAATATTGATATTACAATAGACTCATTTAACTGGCACCCATACTGGATAAGTATATTATTTTTTCAATTTTTTTTTTTTTTTGCCAGTTGCTTAAGAGTGCTGGTTGAATTCGGTTAACAGAAAGTCTACTGTATTTCATTAGGTTTCTTATACTTCCTTCTTCAGAAATGACCATTTCTATGACATTGGTAAGAATTCTTGATTGGCTCATCAATTTATTGACTTCTGTGCCTACATATTATATACATTAGATATAAGGCATAAAAGTACAAATTATAAAAGATGAGATAAACATGAAGTGAACTATATGGTACAGTAATATTTTACTAGTTCAAAATATGGTTCAATGGTTCAAAATATTTTTGCTTATTAAAAAATTAATATTTGGTTAGAACAGAGTGGTCATCTTTGAGTCATTGAGGTTTTTTGGAGGGAAGATTGATGGACACATTTATTACCTTGATTGTGGTGATGGTATCACAGGTATATGCATATGTCCAAACTCATCAAATTGTGTATGTTAACATATGCACTTTGGCCGTTTGCAACCAAGTATGAGACCAAAGTGGTTTTGTGGCATTTGGCTAAGTTATGCTGGGTGTAAGAAAACCTGTTAAAACTTTTTAATAAACTGATATTTTTCAAAAATTTTTTTTTAAAGATTATTGTTTTTGACAGAGAGAGAGACAGAAACAGAGAGAAGGGCGAGGGCCCAAAGCAGTCTCCATAGTTGTACCGTACATCATCAGTTTCGACATGGTTTCATTCCACACAGGTGGGTGGGGTCTGCGCAGGGCAGGAACTGGACTGGGGGCCTCCCGCGTGGGAAACACACCCCGGTTCAGCATATGGGTAGGCATGGGCCAGGTTGGGATTTGATCCTTGGTCCCTGGGGCTGCAAAGTGAGTGTCTAACGCACTGAGCTGTCCCAGCTTCTCAAAAGCCGGGATGGCTCAGCGGGTTAAGCGCTCGCTTTGCAGCTCTGGAGACTGAGAATCAAATCCTGGCTCCAGCCCATGCGGACCCATACGCTGAACTGGGGTGTGCCCCCAGTTCAGTTCTAGCTGGGGCCTATGCAGGAGGCTCCGGGCCCAGCTCCTGCCCTGCTTAGCCCCGTGCCCACCTGTGGAGTGAAACTATATGGAAAACTAATGCAGTCAAGTATGGAGACTTCTCTGGACCCTCCCCTATCTCTCTGTCTCTCTCTGTCTTTGTCTCTCCCTCTCTCTGTCAAAAACAATAAAAATAACTCTTAAAAAAAATTTTTTTTTGAGGGAAGTGGTAGATTACTTTGCTGTTTAATAATTTATACTTTTTGCGATTATCAGTGGTTGTTAACTTTTGATTGTATAAAGTTAAACATTTGACATATTAGTCAAAAATATTTTATTGAACATATATATGATATAAATTTTTCAATTTCATTTTATAAAGCTTACTTACAATTTCAGGTTTCTTTAATATATCTTCATAAGTGTCTCAAGAATGCTGTCACTTATAGAGTATACTCGTATTTCCTCCATAGTTTTGTACAAAAAAGTTACATATATCCACTATTATTCCAGTCACTGTAGTTCACAATTTTTAGTAAAATTTGCATAAATCTTAGACAAGTACTAACATATGAAGGCTGCATGGAAAGTATCCAGCCATCTACTATAAGAAATAGAGACATTGGGGAGGGCCGGGACGGCTCAGCGGGTTGAGCGCTCGCTTTGAGGCCATGGGGACCGGGGATCGAATCCCGGCTCCGGCCCAGGCAGGACCCACATGCTGAGCTGCGGAGTTCCCACAGTTCGGTTCTCTAGCTGTCTCTGTCTCTGTCTCTCTCTCTATCTGTCAAAAAGTAAAATAGAAATAACTATGCACTGAAGACAAAAAGATAATTTCTCTCTATAAATGTGAAAAGATAAAAAAAAAAAAAAAAAAAAAGAAATAGAGACATTAATGGCTGTATTTTTTCCAACAGCCCTCATATAATAAATGTCAGAACATATCTCATAATCAAAGTTTCAGAGGCCAAGAAGATACTAAATATCTTGACTCTTGCCTGGTTGACTGAATAATTTTTGTTGCTCAGTTTATACTGTTGTAAATAAATGAAACCCTTAGAGGTGCATAGAGAAAGGTCATATAGCATGTTATTTTTCATCAACCTGATAACCAATTTATCTGATGTCTTTGCTTATACTATGGACCAGAGCCCAAGTATCAGACGCGTATCTACTTCTAATATATTCACAATTCCTGTATAGATAATTATAGAAAAAAACAGGGAGTTGTAAATATATTCAATCATACTTCCTCCTGAAGTATATGTTAATGACATCCTTGAAGAGAAATTGAATAATTATAGCATTTTATCCATTTATTTTAAATAGAATTGTGGGAAATCTTAAAACTCATATATGCGCCATCTGGTTTCTAACAAAGGAATGGGAAAGATGCATATATTGAGTCTTCCAAAGCGAATGTGTTACGTATGTGCAGGTTTTTGTATACCAGTTGTACCACAATAATGCTGTTAAAAAAATCATCAGTGATGTACCTCATGAGAAGATGAACCCCAGGTGCATCTTTTCTTGGCTCCCAGAGATGAATCCAAAACAGCAATAGAACTTGGCTGATTGTCTGTTTCTCTGGTACTTTCCCTTTTCACTAATTTTGTGGTTTTGCTTTGTTTTGGGTTAGTTTAGAGCTAAGCTATTCCCCATGGATATCAGCAGTGATTGGGAGTTTGGCTTTATGGTTTGAACACTTCTTTGTTTGTTTGTTTGTTTGTTTGAAGATTTATTGTTTGAGAGAGGGTGAGGGGGGTGAGGGAGGGCCAGAGCAGTCTCCATAGTTGTACATCGTTAGTTGTGACATGGTTTCATTCTACACAGGTGGATGTGTGGCTTTAGGATGGGAACTGAACCTGGGTCCCAACGCATGGGAGATGAGACCTTCACTGCCATCCTGATGGTTACCAGTTGCGCCACAGTTCAGCATATGGGTCTGCATGGGCTGGGACTGGGATTTGATCCATGGACCTCACATTTGCAAGGCAAGCGCTCAACCTGCTGAGCTATTGTGGTATCCCTTGAATACTTGTTGATCTCTATAAATGGATTGATGTTTCTAGATGAGAGAAACAGAATCTGTTGGGTGGGAGACAATAGAGAATCTGCTTTGTTAATCTTTTAAAAATCTTTTCTGATTGTCTACTTTGAGTTCAAATCAGTTTAGATTTTTATGCCCACTAGGAGAAGATCAGTTCTTTGATATCTGGACTAGTGAATATATTTCTGTGTTTACTTTTGACCCATGTCTGAGATTTTAAAATTGAAGCTGTAAGCTCTTTCTCTGTGTGTCATTTGTCTGTAACTCAGAAAGTTCTCTACCTTTACAAATGAAAAAGGATTAATTAGATAAACATGAAGTATTTTTACAGTAATATTTTTAAAGATTTATTTTTATTGTTTTTGACAGAGAGAGAGATACAGAGACAGAAGGGGGAGGACCCAGAACAGTCTCCATAGTTGCACATCATTGATTTTTCCACATAGTTTTATTTCACAGGTGGGTGGGGCTGCACAGGGCAGGAACTGGGCTGAGAGGTCTCACCCCAGTGAGAACTGAACTGGGGGCACTCCCAAGTTCAGCCTGTAGGTCTGCATGGGCCGGGGCCGGGATTCGATCCTCAGTCCTCGGGGTTGCAAAGTGAGCGCTTAACCCACTGAGCCATCCCGGCTTCCCTTACAGTAATATTTTATTTAAAAATTTCAAAATATTTTTCTTATTAAGCATTAATATTTGGTTCGGATATAGTGTTTAACAGTGAGTCATTAATTTGAAAAATCTTGGTGGGATGCCAAGATAGCTTAGCGTTTGAGCATTGTCTCGAAATTGTGAGGTCAGGGATTCAATTCCCAGCCCCAGCCTGTCCAAATCCACATGTTGAACTGCAGCATCCCTGGTAACCACCATTGGGATGGTTCTGTGGTGAAGGTTCTCACCTCCCATGCAGGAGGCCCCCGGTTTGCCCCACACCCACCTGTGTGGAATGAAACCATGTCACAACTAATGATGTACAACTATGGAGATTGCTCTGGGCCCTCCCCACTTCTCTCTCTCTCTCTCTCTCTCTCTCACACTCTCTCTCTCTGTCTCTGTCTCTGTCTCTGTCTCTCACCTTCTTTCACACAATAAAGTAAATCTTTAAAAAACTCTTGGTGTACCACTAAGGAAAATAATAAGCACACTAATTCTTTCAGAAAAAAATTAACATAGAAAATTGGTTGGAAGATTTTTAAAAAGCAAAAAGAGACATTGAGGGAGGGAAACAAAGGGAAGAGGTTGGGGTTATTCGAACCTCAGAGTTCAGAGAAGCAGCTTCACAGAGCTGGTGCCAGTACTGCTGTTGTGCCTACTCATGCCAGAAAGAAAAACTGGGGACTGGCATAAACTGCCAGGGCAGTGCTTGTGAAAGCAGCAACCAAACGAGAAAGTAACTTCTTCCTCCTTCTTCCTTCCGGTCTCTTTAAGTACCTACTACTGGTGGTGGAACCTCATAGGAAGCCAGCTAAGGAAGGAAAAATATAGTTTATAGAGTTTCAGTCCCTCATCACAAAGGATGAATGTGGAGTTCAAAGACAATAGTTTAATTAAGTGGCACTCTTTTTTTTTTTCTTAAGATTTACTTTTATTGTTTTTGACAGAGAGAGAGAGAGATACAGAGACAGAGAGAAGGGGGAGGGCCCAGAACAGTCTCCATAGTTGCACATCATTGATTTTTCCACATAGTTTCATTCCACAGGTAGGCGGGGCTGCACAGGGTAGAACTGGGCCGGGGTCTCACACGAGTGAAAACTGAACTGGGGCTTCCCCATTTTTTTTTTTTTTTTTTTATTGTTTTTGACAGAGATAGAGAGATGGAGGGAAGGGGGAGGGCCCAGAGCAGTCTCCATAGTTGTATGTCATTATTTTTCAATTTGGTATCATTCCACACAGGTGGGCTGGTGCTGGGGGCCTCCCACATGGGAAGCATGCCCCTTTGAGAACCAAACTGGGGCCACACCTCAGTTTAGCATATGGGCTGGGGCAGGGGCTGGGATTCGATCCTCAGTCCCTTGGGCATCAAAGTGAGTGCTCAACCCACTGAGCCATTCCGGCTTCCCAAGTGGCACTCTAAACACTTTGAATGAAACAGATATTCAAAGATTGGTCCCAAGTTCAGTTTTTGGGTTTTGTTTTGTTTTTTTTGTGGGTTTTTTTTTAATGGCAGTCATAGTAAAAGCAATACTTCTGTAACAGGTTGATGGACAAACTTTCTGTGAAGGGTCAGATGTTTAGTATTGGAGGCTTTACAGGCTATACAGTCTCTGTCTCCAGTACTTCACTTGCCTTTGTAGCACTAAAACAGCCTTGTATAATATGTAAACAAACAAAATTGCATTTACAGAAGCATCTGCATTGGATTTGGCCTCAGGGCTACATTTTGCAGTGTATTTATACTTCAGGAAAAGTTAATCTGTGTTAAATCCATACTCATGTTTGGAATAACCTTGATACTTTTTAATTTAGAAGCTTATCTTTTTTTTGCATCTGATTAGATTAATTTAGGGGGGCCTCGTTCTGGCTAAAGAAGGCCTTGGGGAAGTGTTAGCTCTGCCATTCTTGTTCACTTATGACTGCATTATTAGTATTGTCTTTAATACATAGTTTCTTTATAGGATTGTTTTTAAGCCACTTACTTATTTTTGTATGCTTTAGCTAAAAATTTGTGTAATTGCAAAACATTGTAAATGTACTTAACACCACTGAACTGTACACTTAAAAATGGTTAAAATGTAAGTTTTGTGTTATGTGTACAGGGTCCTACAAAAGTAATGTCCCCTTTTTATGAGCTGGTAATCTATGCCAAATCTTTTATTACAAAATCATAAGCATGTATTAATAATTCTGTAACATAACAGCTTCACTGCTCGCATTCACTGCCCCCTTGTCAGTCATGGTCCATTTTACTTCAGGGATCCTGGAACACAAAGATTACTAAAGTGACTTAAGACAACACATCCGTTTATACCATACTTCTTAAAAAGGGTGTTTCTTCTGCTAGACCCTGTATTTTACCACACACACCAAAATGATGTAGCTCTGCTTGCATATATACACACTTATTATTATGGAACATACTCTTTCCTCAGCTGTCTCAAATACTGGAAGTAATTTGCTGTCTGTCATGGAACCTCATAAGGGTGCCAGTTTCCATCCATATATTACATTCATAAAACTTGATTTCTTACTGGTTTTAGTTAAAAAGTAAGTAGAATATTTTGTGTCTTTTCCCTACTCCCAGTGGATCATGCTGTACACTCCTGGGTATGCACACACTTACTGGAGAGAGATTATTGGACTGTAGACCTGTTTGAATGGTTTGATTTAATACTGAAGCAGTATGTTGATAATTTTGCAAACTGGACTTTTTCTCTAGTTCTTCCCCTGCTAATATATATTGCTAATGGTGTTATCCTGACCTTGCATTTTCTTACTGCTCTCCCATTTTTAATCCAGCTCTGCTTTTTCATCCATATTTCTAGACACTTTATAAAAATTTCTGTTAATAACACCACATTGTATTTTAGTTATTTGCTTAAATAGCTCTCCTTTCATTCAGAGTAGCAAGTCTTGGCTATATGCTATAATTTCTGCACCTAGCTGGGGCACACAGCATGCTCTCGCTGAATGCTTTTATCAAACTATTGTAATTAGAATTTACCCCAGATGTTGAGGAGCTTCTCGGTGGTTCATAATCAGCTGTTTATGGTGGCTCAGCAAGTTCTTCCTTTCCTTCATAATTTTGGTTAGTTTTAGGTTTTTTATAGAGCACTAAATCTCATCCATATTTCCAGCCACAGCCCTTTTTCATACCAATATTTAGCATTAGGCAGACTAGAATACAAGTTACATTTACATAGTATACATCTTTAGAGTAATTATTATAATTAATCTTGCTGACATTGATTAATTTATTAAATACTTATTGACGGAGTGCTACATGCTAGAAACCCTTCTGGGGATACCACAGTGAGCACTTTACATACAAGGAAACTGAGAAGTTGGATGACAGGTATAAAATTATATATCGTGTTAATGACAGAGCTGCAACTAGACCCTAGGTCTCCTGACTCAGGGTCTGTTGGGTAGAAGGGAATTATTGTGAGAAGGGTTAAAACAGGGTAGTTGGGATGATAACGTGTGAGGGAATTTGCTCATGATTATTCTAACCTGAGTATTTTCAGTAATCAAAGAATTCAGTCTCTCAGAGGAAGTACATTACATTTACTTAGACCATGTTGGAGGTTCAGTTTGGCATACCAGTTACCTGGCCCACCCTTTCAGGCTGTCAGGTGGGGATCAGGGTACAAACTCAATTCAGGACTTTCTGGGAATGGATAGTTTGGAGAATCCTGTGGGGTCTTCTTGGCTGCTAAAGGATTAATTAACTGATGTGAGGCACCAAAGCGTCACAGACAGTGGGTGGCTAGCTACTCTGGTGCTGATCTGTATCTTGGTGTGGACTCCTCAGGATCAGGTCAGTATGGTCCTTGTCATTATTTGACGCTACAGAAATTGTTTAGCCAGGAGTTAAAAGTATAATTCTAGAAATGAATACAGATACCTGCATGCAAAATAATACTCTGGACTACAGTAAGCAGTTTTTTTAATATAAGAGTATTTTATACATTCTCATAAAACTTCTTGTACCTTATATCTGTTCTTGTGTTGTATAATTATTGTTACATAAAATTTCTTGCACCATAATGTGTTAAATAATAAATGCTAAAATTCCTTTATAATACAAAAAAAACAAGTACCTAAATACAAACAAATAAAAATTTGAATTAAAAAATTAAAACAAGAGCTGAGGCCTCATGAGGCCATGGACAAATTAAGATCTGAACCCAAGTGGCAGGCTGGGGCCCCCATTGGAACACTATGCCCTAGGTGGGATAGGGGCTGAACAAAGGCTACTTAACTGCCTGGGGCAAAAAAAAAAAAAGGAGGGGGTGGGAAATTGAAACAAAAGATGTTTTCCCTGTAAGTTTGGACCAAAAACATGGATGTGCATTAAACATGGGAGCTCATTATACATGGCAAAATATGGTATACCCAGCTCAGAATCTGTAATCTGTCTAAATCAGAGATTTTACCCCCTGGGGTGTAGTCTGGCACCAGATTAAAAACCAGACAGTTGCTTGTTTGGTAAGCGTGGAATTAGAGCCATTTGAATAGTATCTTCCTTTGAGCTACAGGTTATGAGGACTTGACCTTCTTTCACTCTGGAGTAAATCTCTCAAACAGCTGCCAGACATGCAGAATCAAACTACCCATGCCTGTGGGAAGAGACTGCTGTATTTTTGCCCTTCCAGTTTTTGTTATTCAGTTGTCAAAAAAGCCTCAGTCATTACCAGTTTCCTTATGAAGGGCAGAACTGGTTAAAATTTTCAGGAATACTGCTTATTTCATATTAACTGTTACTTGGGTAATATGTGAAATCTATTACTCCATGAGATTTGTGGTAGTTCATGCTACTTAATATGATTGAGAAATAACTTACCACCTTCACTTTGATTCCTGTAATACTCTCCATCCTTACGTATTTTCTACTTCCTGTGAGCACTTTCTATGGTCACAACTGACTTTAGTCCCTATTTTTTCTCTAGGGTCATCTAGTAGCAGGCACCCAAATCAGGCAACTCCAAAGAAAAGTGGTTTAAAAAATGGTCAAATGAAGAATAAAGATGACGAGTGCTTTGGGGATGATATTGAGGAGATCCCAGACACAGATTTTGATTTTGAAGGGAACCTGGCTCTTTTTGACAAGGCAGCTGTGTTTGAGGAGATTGATACCTATGAGAGGAGAAGTGGTACGCGTTCTCGGGGCATCCCAAACGAAAGGCCTGCTCGGTACCGGCATGACGAGAACATCCTGGAGTCAGAGCCTATCGTCTACCGACGGATCACTGTGCCTCACAACGTGAGCAAGGAGTTCTGCACAGGTGAGCTGCACCAGGGCCCACGTCCCGCTGGCTGCTCTTTCCTTCTGTGATGCTTGAGGCAGGATGACCCGATTCTGAATCAGAGTCTTGTAGCAGGAATTAACTGAAGTGGCCTTTTACTGTTGTCTCCTGGGGATTATGGCCAATATGGCGGCGTTCCTACCACAGTGGAGGAGATGGTTTCTCTACATGTTTATTTATTTCCTGTATCTGACAGGATCTGGTCTGTTTTTTTAGTATGCTATGATCAACAACTAAAGGCATAGGGGACAGTTTTCTAGATTCACATAAATTGTTTTTCACTTTGACTTTTATTAAAAGTTCAACTCTGTTTTACTAGTTTTTTGCTGGGATAAAAACAATTGGAGGGGAAGCCAGATGGCTCAGTGGGTTAGGTGCTCGCTTTACAGCCCTGGGGACCGAGAATCGAATCCCGGCCCCGGCCCCGGCCCGTGTGGACCCATGTGCTGAGCTGGGGAGTGCCTCCAGTTCAGTTCTCACTGGGGCGAGACCCCGGCCCAGTTCCTGCCCTGTGCAGCCCCACGCCCACCTGTGGAATGAAACTATGTGGAAAAGCCAATGATGTACAACTATGGAGACTGTTCTGGGCCTTCCCCCTTCTCTCTGTCTCTGACTCTGTATCTCTCTCTATCAAAAACAATAAATAAATCTTTAAAAAAAACCAAAACAATTGGAGATGGATGGTTAAAATTTGGCTAAAATTGGAATTTCAATAAATACATTTGTTTACTACACTGTTCTTTTTTTTTTTATATATACAATTTATTTTATTGTTTTTGACAGAGAGAGAGACAGAGACAGAGAAAGACAGAGAGAAGGGGGAGGGCCCAGAGCAGTCTCTATAGTTGCATATCATCAGTTTTCAACATAGTTTCATTCTACACAGGTGGGTAGGGTGTCACGCTGGGTGGGAATCAGGTGGGGGCCTCCCCCATGGGGGGCATGCCCCTGCAAGCTGGGAGCCAAACCAGGGGCCTCCCACATGGGAAGCTTGACCTGGAGAGAACCGAACTGGGGCCACATCCCAGTTCAGCATATGGGTCCGAATGAGCTGGAGCCAGGATTTGATCCTCAGTCCATGGGGCTGCAAAGTAAGCATTTAACCTGCCGAGCCATCCTGGCTTTCCCTATACTGTCCTTATTAGCTAATCATAACTCTCATATAACAAAGTAGTACTTGGTAGTTATGTAAGCCACTGTGTATGGTAGTCTAGTCTGTTACCACAGTGATTGATTGATTGATTGATTTTAAGCATTAGAATCTTTTCTTCAAGCACATGGCATTAGAGGCAGATAAAAACAGCTATGTGAGAGGTGGTCTGCCTCATCCCTGCTCCTTCCTCCCAGACCACATTATTAACTGGGCTTGGAATACAGATTGAAAATCATTGTTACTGAATGTTCTTCAGAGCTAAGAGGAATCATAATCATTTTAATAAGAGAAGGAACTTAATATAATGTTCAGTTTGGTTTGAAGTTTTGAATATAGAGAATATAATTCTTGAATGCTAGAAGCAGTTATGGGAGAATTGTGGAGACAGCTTACCATATTTTTCTGTGTATAAGATGCCCCCCATGTATAAGACAACCCCTATTTTTCTAACCCAACATTAAGAAATCAATACACAAGTTACTCCCATGTAGACAACCCCCAATATATATATTTTTAAAATTTATTTTATTGTTTTGAGAGAGAGAAGGGGAAGGACCCAGAGCAGTCTCCATAGTTGTACATGATTAGTTGTATGGTTTCATTCCACACAGGTGGATGTTGAGGCCCTGCAGGGCGGGAACCGAACTGGGAACCTCCCACATGGGAGGCGAGAACCTTCACCACTGAGCCATTCCTGAGGTTACCAGCTGTGCCGCAGTTCAGCATGTGGGTTTGCACAGGCTAGAGCTGGGAAAGGACCCCATGATTTTGAGGCAGGTGCTCAATTGCTGAGCTATCCTGGCATCCCAAGATGACCCCCACTTTTTGGTGTAATAGTTTTAGACAAAAGTATTGTCTTATACATGGAAAAATACAGAAATTACATTTGAAGGAAAATCAGAGATACGGCATGGCTTTTTTGTAGACAACAGGAGGGCTCTGTTGTATTTGGTTTGCTGAGTATGGAGGCTTGCCTATGCTTTCCATATGAAAAGAAATAAGCAGACTCAGGCTAAGACTATTAAATTGTTTCCATCTTTCGCTAGCAGATTCTGGCATGCGTGCCACTTTTCTAAGGTAAGTTTCCGTAAGTGCCACTGACAGTCTTGCTGAACTTTTTTTATTTTTTACCACCTGTGTAAAGGCAAACAGAGTATCTCAGAATCAGGCTTAGTTTAAGTTGCTAGGTTTTAAGCTTTTCAAAGGAGCGATTTATCCAGCAGGTCTGGTAGTATATACTCAAATCCTACTGCCATCCACGTCTGGCTGCTCCCCTTTTACTGCCCTTTGTAGTTGCAAAATAAGCTGCCTCTATTAGCTCTCTGGGCAGAGGTGATTGGGTCAGTTATATGTGCTTTCCCTGAAATTCCTAACCTTTGGGGAGATTATAGCCTACCTTGGAGTGAAGTGGCTAATGAGCAGATGAGAATCAGGAAACAATCACAGATCTGAGAGCCTGAGAAAACATTTGCTAAAGTAGACAAAAGAAGAGGTGGAAATTTATTCCTACTACTCACTCCACCTCCCCAACTTGATCTTCACACACTTCATTAATTTAATGACAGAAGTAAAAAGTTCTCTCCTCACATATGACACTTTTTCTGGAATTGCCATTAGCAAACATACTTATAACCACATATGCTGATCCTTGACCAGAAACTCAGGTCTGGCAGCTTGTGGTGTGTAGCGGCCAGTTGCACTTCACTGTGCACAGGGCAGTGAGGGGACAGGAGGCCCTGCAGTTGTGGGCCATCCGATTTTTCTCTTTGTTTTCTGCTGATAAGGAATGGGAAATGAAGCCCTTCTGTCAGGCAGGTTCTGTGCTGGAAATAGAGCAAACAAGTGCTCAGCAGCTCCTACAGGTGATTTTTATCTCAGCTCCAGTTCCAAGGCATTAAGCCTCAAAGCAGGTTTTAGTGGGTGGTATTCAGCTAAGTTCATGGCTGGGAACACTTTTCCAGTTGGATTTGCTATCCAAATGTTAGGACCAGGATAAGACAGACTATCTGGAATATGTGGAGAAACAACCTAGGTTCATAAAATGTTAGCATTTAGATTACTTGATCACCTAGTATAATTTTCTCACTTTACAGATGAGGACATTGAGGCCCAGAGAAGTAAAGGTTCTTAAAAACTTCTATTGCATTTCCTTTTCTCTTCTGAATGCAGATAAGCTAAAGAGGAAGATGAATACAAGGGCTGTCCACAAAGTATCCAGTCATGTAACCTTCTTATTATATTGACAATGACTGGATCCCACCCCCCCCCGCGCGCGCGCGCGCGCGCACACACACACACACACACACACACACACAGGCCTCGTATTAGTATGAGAAGGGCACCTTAATGGCAAAATACACGATAGTCCTTTCTTTCTAGTATTCTCTCAGAAATGGACCAACTTACATCAGCAGTGGAAAGGGACTTGAATAGCTCCTCAGTATAGACAGCCTGTGGCAGTAATGTCCTAGAACCTCCAACACCTTGTTTTCTGCTAATCCCCAGAGAAGCAAAAGAACAAAATATGTACTGCCCATTTGCTGATGGCTTGGGTTCTAGGATTCTGACAGCTTGCTATGTGTATTCCACACACAAACTGCAGTTTCTAAGCCATTGGTATCTAATTGCTCATACTCCTCTTGGCAATACTCTTTGCCAGCTGTGTGTGGTGGTATGGGGTGGGCAATGTTATAAAAGGTCTGTTTATTGGGAAAACACATTCAGGAAACAGCTAAATTTAGTTCTTTGTTTAATTCCAGTCTTTTCTCCTGGAAAGCCCTTTTGGGTCCTTCAGCAGTGTTGCTGTCTCCAGTGGTCACAGGCTGCTAGACATCTCTCCACCTTGTACCTACCCTGCTAAATAATGGTATCAGTGGCCACATACTTATGTGTTAAGTTTGGCTATAAAATGCTAGATGCATGTGAACACTTTTAAGTTCAGTGTTGAGAGGTCCCCAAAGAACTGGCTAGGCTTCAGAGTGGTAAGGCTTCAGAGAATAATGATCTTTGCTCAACATCTGTAACATTCTAAAAGAAATATTTAAGACACTTTGAATCAGTCAGAACAGTTTTATTTGTAAGTCATTTGAAGACAGTCCTTGTGTTCAAATGATTAAAATGTACTAGGAAATGGGAGGTGGGCCGTTGGCTGGTTTGGCCAGGGTAGAGAGTTTGTGTGGCAGGATTACAGGAATTAAATGTAGCTTTGGACAAGAGCACAGAGAGCCTTGGGTGCCAATGCTGGCCTTGTCCTTTGGCCATGGGGAATAACTAGAGGATTCTAAAAATGAGACGATCCAAAATCTCTTATAGGAAGACTTTCAGTCTTTAGGAAGGCTGGTCTCATGATAGAATTCAGGGTAAAATGAGAGGAGAGACCAGAGCAGGAAAACCAGTTAGGCTCATGACATAACTAATGTACCAGGGGTGGGTTTAGACCTGTGAGTGGGAAGGAAGACAAAGATGTGAGAGAAGTGACAAAGAGGACTTCGATAGGACTTGTTCATTTTAAATAAGTGGAAAAGGATTGAGTGATCAAGAGGATTCACAGGGGAAGCTGGGATGGTTCAGCGGGTTAAGTGCTTGCTTTGCAGCCCTGGAGCCTGAGGATCGAATCCCGGCCCTGGCCCAGGCGGACCCATATGCTGAACTGAGCTGTGCCCCCAGTTCAGTTCTTGCCGGGGGCCTATGCAGGAGGCTCCCGGCCCAGTTCCTGCCCTGCACAGCCCCGTGCCCACCTGTGGAGTGAAACTACATGGAAAACTAATGCTGTCAACTATGGAGACTGCTCTGGGCCCTCCCCCTTCTCTCTGTCTGTCTGTCTGTCTCTCTGTCAAAAAACAATAAAAATCTTAAAAAAAAAAAAAAGGATCCACAGGCATTAAACCTGTGGGGCAGGAACAATGGCAGTGAGAGTCTAGTTTCAGTTAGATTGCATGAATTCATAATGGACCAAGTCCACGTGGTTTGTGATTTTCCATCTGCAGCGCTTTGTGGCTGAACTCAGACAAAGCAGGTTCTAGAATTGCACACTGAGGGGTAGAGAGGTGAGGGAGTTATTCCTTATAAAAGGCTTCATGAGGAGGCTTGTGTAGGGTCAAAGAACTGAGTTACATAGCCAAAAAGGGGCTGCTGAGCCTGTTCCTTACCTGTAAGGTGGGATAGCACCGGTCAGATGAGATCATACAGAAAAGCAGCTAGTGCAGTGCCTGGTTTGTAATTGTCATATATCAATATTTGACTTCAGGTGAATTGTAAAGACTGTCTTCAGGTTATTTCAGAGTATCAACATTTACAAAATTTCTACTATGTGTGAGGCACCATTCTAGATACTCTAGCTAAGTCATTGTTCATCACCTCAGGGGCTATAGAATATATGATAACCATGTGTATAGACAAACAATAGAAGTGTGCAAAGTTTAGAGGTGGCAGAAAAGGGAAGGTGGAGGCCTGGTTCTGTAGGAGCAGCATCATTATAATCAATATCATGATATTGAATGTTTATTGTATGTTTACTCTGTTCATGTTCTTATCTCAGTTAATTTTCATGGCATCTCTATGGGGTTACACTATTATCCCCATTTTTTGTTATCTCCATTTTGCTGGAGTTAAGTGTTCCAATAAATCTTTCCTTAGGAATGACTTTAAAGTGTCTTGAATTCTTCATTCCCTGAGTTCTAATAAATTCCTCTCAGGCATACCTTATTCAAGAGCCTTTCATTTTGGGTAGAATTTTTATTTCACTTCTGCCTTTTGTGTTTTGTAACCTTCTGTCCTCAAGTACCATATTTTTCCATATATAAGATGCCTCCATGTATAAGATGACCCCTAGTTTTCTAACCCAACATTAAGAAATCAATACACGGGCTACTCCTGTGTATAAAACAACCCCCAAGTTTTGGTCTAACAGTTTTAGACAAATGTATTGTCTTATACATGGAGTAATGATAGTACATAGGAGCCCAGGTGTGAGGTAGTGGGGTGCTATTGGTGCAGGCACTGAATCTGCTTCCCCTGAAGGATGTTCCTCTGCCTCCACACTGTGTCTGCTGAGGTTTGGGGAGCAGCGAGTATATGAAGATGACTTGAAGTAGAGTTACTGTTTACTGTCTTTCAAAAGAGCCAAGTCAAAGTTTGTGGTCTGAGCTCCCTTTGAGACTAGGACCGCTAACCCATACCCATTTCTCTTGGTAAAAGCAGTTCTCCCTACTCTGTAGGGAAGCAGCTGATGAAGCTGCAGTTTATTCCTGCTGCTTTGTGGTTTGCCTTTTTACTCTTCCCACCTTGGCTAGCTAAGTCTTTGAGCTTCACTGGGGATGTATCTTGCTCTTAGGACAAGCTCAGCTTTCACCATTCCAGGCTGGCATTTGTCTTCTGCTGCTGGCATTTTATTTATGCCTCTGAGCCCTGGCTGCCTTCCTCTGCTTCTTGTTATCAAGAATTCCTCAAGAAATATTGTAATGCTTTCAAGATCAGAAGTGTTTTTATCTCCTGAAGAACAGGTAATCAGGAAATCTGTTTTGGGGGTTGTGTATGTGTTCAAAAGGAATTCAGGAAGAAATAAATCTTTGAGTTTAAAAGTGGCCATTGAAGAATTTTACCCTGAGGGTATTGTGACCTCCTTTAGCAGCTATTGTGCTCCTGATGAGGATCCTCCTTCAGAGAATCAAGTGTGTGCTGCAGTAGAACTGGTCCTGATCTCATTGCCTTCTCAGACCATTGACCCAACCCATATAGGTTCCTGCCTTGAGTGCCCTATGACCCCACCCACCACCCTCCACTGACTTCCCATCCTGTGTTTACACTTTCGACCAGGTGCTACAGGGAGGCACCTCTTCTGCACTGCACATCTTAAGAGAGCCACAGGGAGACATTAGGAGGTAAATGCTAGGAGGTGTTCTGGATCAGAACACCTGCACTAGTACACTTGTGCTCCTGTACCAAGTGCTACCAACTTCTCATTGAGCCTAGTTTCTGAAATTGTGTCTCTGCAGACAGACTTCCTTGACAGTGACTTGGTTGATTTTGAGAACCTCAGATTCTAGCAGATCCTCCAGTGCCAGGCGTGGAGGGAGTGGTCAGTCCCTTTAACATGGAATCCTTCAGAGTTTCTGGGCCTGCATAATCAAGTGAACACTTGTCTTGGGGCTGACGGGCTTGGCTGTAATTCATTGGCTATCTCATGAGGTTTTCTTGTAGTAATGTTAGGACAGATGTCTTGGCTAGACGCTTCTTCCAGTAATGAACACTTGTGCTTCCTACAGCCTTTCTCTGGAAACCAAGGTCATGTGGCAGCTTGTCAGAGTTTTAGTTTATGAGTTTAAGCTCAGACTAAGAGCTGGATCATCTGGAACCTAGCATGTTACAGACCAAACCCTGAGTTTTTGATGAGGCTGCCAACTGGTCATTCTAGAACCTGAGTTTGTCCCTAAAACTGTGACCACTTTGCCAATATATTCCCTTTTGCCATTTCAGAGCCAAAAATTTCTAGCCAGAAAGGAGTTTGATTTCAGTGTATTCACCATCCTCCTTAAATTCAACATACCACAGTTAAATTATTCACCCCCATCTATACCTTTGACTCCTTGGCATTCCCATTTCTTTCAATGGCCTTGCCATTCTTTAGGTGTCCAACATGAAACTTTGAGGTCATCTTTTCCTCTTCTTTCTCATAAAAGTTTATGACTAGAAAGGACCTTGGAGGCCACTTATTCTAATTTAATAGCAGACATGGTGGTTCATTCTGTAGTAGCCCTGGCAAGGAGTTTTCCTTTATCGTCAGTATTTATTCTGGCTCCAGATGCTCTTCCTCCTTCAGAATCACCTTTGAAATTGTCATGACCTTTTAGTTTCTTGTGCTATCCCACAGGTTCCTGTGTCCCTATAAGATCGTTCTGCCCTAATTTTCTAGCTCTGTCAACTTCACCCTGCATGAAACAACTTGACTTTTAAAACCTTCTGACTTCTGGCCCCTGCCCCTACTCTCAGCTGGCATTGACATCAACCTCTGGGCTCCAGGCAGGGAAGTTCTCATCTGCGCTTGTCACACCTATTCCAGTCTCTGGAACTTTGTTCACAGTTCTTCCCCATCCCACCCTGAATGTGCTCTCCCTTTTCTCATTGTGACCACAATTCTGCCTGTCTCTCAAGGCGTAGTTTAGATTGAGAATTTGACACCTATGCCTGAGGCTTCTAGTTTGAAATCCATACTTTGTACTTGTGCTCCGGCTAACAGTCTAGTTTGTGTGTTCTCTGATATTTACACATGTTTTTTTATTCCAGCTAGATGGTAAGGCTGTGGGAACAGGATCTTTCATACCTTTTTATTTACTCTATCTCCTGCCACTTCCCACCCCACCACTGGCTTGATGTCTTACTGCTCTATAAACATTTGGTGATCATATTTGGAGGCACTTAACTCTCTTTTTTTCTCATATTTTTTCTTATATTGAAAAATTTTTTTTAGAGTTGCTAGACTAGTATAATGAAAAATCATACACCCTTCATTTAGATTCACCAGTGAACATTTTGCCTTATTTACTTTATATAAATAAATAAATACACAGAAATACACACACATGGAGATGCTGGGATGGCTCAGTGGGTTAAGTGCTCGCTTTGCAGCCCCGGGGACCAAGGATTGAATCTCGGCCCCAGCCTGTGTAGACCCATATGCTGAACTGAGGTATGCCTCCCATACGGGAGGCCCCCAGTTCAGCCCCTGGCTTGAGGGGGTATGCCTCCCATGCAGAAGGCCCCCAGCCCAGTTTCTGCCCTGTGTAGCTCCCGCCCACCTGTGTGGAACAAAACCATGTCAAAAACTAATGCCGTACAACTATGGGGACTGCTCTAGGCACCCCCTTCTCTCTGTCTCTGTCGTCTCTCTCTGTCTCTGTCGTCTCTCTCTGTCTCTGTCAAAAACAATGAAATTTTTTAGAAAAGGAAATACACATATGAACTATTTGCAATTTAGTTGCATTCATTATATTTCATCTTCCATATGTATTCAGTAGGGCATTACTGTCTACAACTTCACTACCAGACTATTCTCAGGAAATTAAAGTTAACCCCTTGGCATATGAATTAAATGAAATTCTTTGTGAGCAAAAAATACTATTTATTTTTCAACTTAAAATCTGCAGGTGCAGTATCCAGTTTTGGATTCATATAACTTGTAAACTTTGATTTCAAATCTTGTGTGTTTCATAACTAATATAAATTGCATGTACCCCATCCTTTGAATTTCATCAATGACTCTTCTAGAGAGACATTTTCATCCAGAGTGTATAATTATTCAAACTTATTATTTACATAGTCGCCTATTGTTACAAGGCCAGAAAGTACGGTATTCAGCTGTGTAATATGAAAAACAGAGGCATTTATGGCTGGGTTTTTTCCAGACAGCTCTTGTACTTCGCACTTTTTGTGTTCTGTCTTTACGTACAATTTCATTATCCACACAGTGAAGAAAATGAGATACAGCCAAGAAACATTTGCAAGGCATAATTTGTGAGTAATAGTAATATCTCTAATACTGTTCTTTTTGACCAGTACATACTATTTTAAAATTTTGTGCTTGCAACATTATAACACACGACTAAAAGTATACTTTCACTTCATCTCGTTACTAGAAACCACTCCTTGTCTTTATCTTTTGACTTGCGTATCTGTTTGTTTCTATGGTTATTGTTTCAAAAAAATCATCACTTAGCACTTGATTCAGAACACTAAGAGGCGGGATGCCAGAATAGCTCAGCAGGTTGGGCACTTGACTTGAAACCATGAGGTCCAGGGATTGAATCCTGGCCCTGGCCCATGCAAACCCATATGCTGAACTGTGGCACAGCTGGTAATGGATGGGACGGTGGTGAAAGTTCTCACCTCCCATGCGGGAGGACCCCAGTTT
The DNA here is from genome assembly GCA_004027555.1 of Craseonycteris thonglongyai. Classification (NCBI taxonomy): domain Eukaryota; kingdom Metazoa; phylum Chordata; class Mammalia; order Chiroptera; family Craseonycteridae; genus Craseonycteris; species Craseonycteris thonglongyai. Next base: position 31,636 of record PVKE010006367.1, on the reverse strand, counting down.
GTTTCCCACCCCATGGGGACCCACATCCACCTGTGTGGAATGAAACCATGTCACAACTAATGATGTGCAACTAAGAAGACTGTTCTGGGCCCTTCTCTGTCTCTCACCTCTCAAAACAATAAAATAAATCTTTAGGAAATGAAACACACAAAGAGACTTAGGATTTTCTCCTAGTCTTCACAAAACTGAAACGTTTAAGCAAGCAATTTGGGTAAATGGTTTTATATTTGGAATATTGTCCTTTTTTTCCCAATTCCATTCTCCATCTCCTGAGTGACAGTCCTCACTGCTTGATAGAGATAAAGGTCTTGCACGTTTATGAACACTACGTTGGACACCTCCCCATGTGGCTTTCAGTGTCACTTTCGTACACAATCAAAACACACATCTTAAAGGGATTATCTCTATAGTTCACACTTTACCACTGAATATATATAATTATTTATTGATAATATTTGCATTATAACTGCACTCAAAGCAAATTAAATCTGCAAGCATCTCAAAGACATCAATGTTTACAATGGCTTAAACACATGACATACCCGAAATGTCTTTGTATGTCAAGGGGTTAATACAAAGGTGTTACCTAATATATACTCTATATGCAAAACTGTATAATTGTTCCAATTTCATTCTTAATAGCTGTATTTTATTTTTTTTGTATTTTTTTTTTTTTTAAGATTTGTTGTTTGAGAGAAGGTTATATATAGAGCAAGAGGGAGAGAGAGGCAAGGTGTGGGGGTGGGGGTTGCTATTGCAGTCTCCATAGTTGTACATCATTAGTTGTGACATAGTTTCATTCCACACAGGTGGATATGGGGCCCCACAGAGCAGGAACTGAACTGGGGGCCCCAACTTCCCACATGGGAGGCAAGAACCTTCCCTCCATCCCAGTGGTTACCAGTTGTGCGGTAGTTCAGCATATAGGTTTGCATGGACCGGGGCCAGGATTCAACCTCTGGTCCTCATGGATTGCGCTCAACCTGCTGCAGTAGCCTGGCATCCCCTAATAGCTGTATTTTAAATCAGTCACTGCATATTACATTCAGTTATCATAACTCTTTTGTTGTCTTCTGTGATATTGACATTTGTGAAAAATCTTGGGCCAGTTGATTTGCAGAATACCTGTCAGTTTTGATTTATTGATTGTTTCCTTTTGATATAATTCATGTTAAACATTTTTTTTCAGGGTTTTGGTGGGGCTCTCTCAGGACATCGCATCATAGAATACATGATGTCAGTTTGTCTTATCACAAGGGCTAAATTTGATCACTTGGTAAGGTGTCCAACAGAGTTCTTTGTAAAGATGCTTTTCTTCTTTGTAATTAATAAGCAGTCTTGTTGGGAAGTCCTTTACCTCTTGAGTCCATAGCTTGTTTCAGTAGAGCTTTAAGCTGGAGGAATAAGGTCCAGTGTGGACAGGAATGGTCTAATTGTTATAGATGGAAAAGGAAGGTGGGGAAAGGGTCAAGACACTCTCATGCACTTTTGCCTTTGGTTACAGCTGCAGAATGGACTGCCCTGAGCCTGTCGTATGGGTCTCCTTCCCATTCACTTGTTAATTCAACACTTTTATGTAGCCCCTCCACCAGGCACTGTGCTATTACTGAAGGCGCAGTGGAGAAGAAGGATGTAGCACTGAACAAGGTAGACACACTTACTGCCCTTGAGCAGCTTGCATTCTAGTCAAGTAGGTACTCCAAAAAGAAAACATCTACACAGTGTGTTAAGTACAACAAAAGAAATAAGCAGCGTGCTGAGACCAGGGTATATTTAAGATGAGGCCTAAAGAATGAGGAACTAGCCATGTGTTTGGGGGTAGCATTAGAAGAAAGAAGAGAGTGCCAGGAGAGGGACACGCTTCCAGAGACCAAAAGGAGCTTGAAGTATTTAGGGACCAGAAGGTGGGCAAGGTGCCCCCACGCATGGCGGGGTAAACTGGTGAAGTCTACCGAGGCGAGATCATGGGAGGCCTTGTAGACCCTAGTGAGTAGCCAGAGTATTTAGGCTTCTTGTGATGAATCCTTTTTTTAGAGATAACCAGACTCCAAATTGCATGTAGTGGTAGCTTTAGTGTGAATCTTTAGGGCTTGTTTGTTCATGTGGGTCTGAGGTATGAACTTACCAGTAGTTTATTCCAAAAACCAGTGTGACGTCACCACCCAACTGTGTGACTACCACAGAATGGAATCAGAAGTCATAGTCCTGGATAAATTCCTATGCCCATTAATAAGTTGTGCTTCTCATTGCTAATACATGGGACAAACACAGTCTTTCTAACAAAAGGGCCACATGAGGATTGAGTTTAGGTCTCAGATGACACTTTGTTGTGGGAGCCTTGTTACACAACAGAAAGGCTGGGAGGTTTGAAGGACAGGGAGGGGTATGTATTCAAAGGCTACTGGGAAAGTCTTGGACGTGGTCCTGGCGGGTGTCTGGCAGGGGGGAAGTGTGGAGCAGGGTATAAGAACATGCATATGTTTCTATAAGGGTGGGAAAGGCCCCAAATCCTATGCATTGGAAAGAGTAGTGCAGAAATCACAAAGACCTGAGTAAGGAGCAGGCTGCAGCAGGCTCATGCTGTGCCTGAACCACTTGGCTGCATGGCCCTGGCCTCCTGCTGTGGAATTAGTTAGGTGGTCAGGAGGCATCCACTCCTGACTTGGCCCTAAGGTTAATCAGATCCTAAGATGTTTTCTGCTTGTCAAGAACTGGCTGTGATTACATCTCCCTTTCTTGTTTCACCAGCAGCTGTAAAATACATATTCCTATCAAGAGAAACCTTACCAACTGATTTTACTGCCTTGGTTCCTGAACAATAAAGATACATCTTCCAACACAAACCTAATTAAGCTTGGCCCATATTCAGGCTTTGGCAGTGTTGTTTGCAGTTTACACGCTATGTTCTTGGTTTCCTTCCTTTGGAGTTCATTTTATTCCCTCTGCCTGTTTCTGATAAGCCAGTCTGACTGGTTGGACTTTGTGTGTAAATGTTGAAAAGAAACATTTTGTGGTGCTTGCACATTCCTTTCAGAGAATCGGTAGAGTACAGTGGAGTCCTAGACCCTGCAACAGCAGACTGAGCAAAAAGGATTCCTGGCTTCGTCTTTCTCTAAGCTACAAAATTATGCCATTTCATCAGTGCCCCTCCCCCACCCGGAACAGATCAGTGAGGAGATTGTGACAGCCATGCAGTTTTAGCTGCAGCATCTGGCCAGCCAGAGTAGGGCTCTCTTCTCCCTGTACTGAGTTTTGTGCTTTTTTTTTTTTTTTTTTTTATCTTTTCACATTTATAGAGAGAAATTATCTTTTTGTCTTCAGTGCATAGTTATTTCTATTTTACTTTTTGACAGATAGAGAGAGAGACAGAGACAGAGACAGTTAGAGAACCGAACTGTGGGAACTCCCCAGTTCAGCACGTGGGTCCTGCCTGGGCCGGAGCCGGGATTCGAT
>PVKE010006367.1:0-28083 GCA_004027555.1 Craseonycteris thonglongyai | reverse complement strand
TGTGCTTTTAAGGACTGAAGAGAAAGGCAGCAGGAAGGGTTTGGCCTGCCCCCAGAGAGCCCTCGGAATGGAAAAGGGGGTGCCCATACAAGACCTAGGCTCAGAAAGCAAGATTGACTAGAGAGTGGCAAGCCCAAGACTCACTGTCTGACCTGTTTCCAGTTCAACAGAAAGAGAACAAGTGGGTGAAGAAATGCAGACTTGAGGCAAGCTCTCCCTTGCGTGACTGTGCAGGTAAAGAGGGTGTTTGAAGTAGGCAGGTGCGTGACTTGTCTGACAGGTTCAGGGTTGTAAGTGGCTTAGGCCTCCTGGGAATTCGTTCAGCTTTTTTACACTCCTATCAATGGTTTCCAATTAGTTCTGATAGACTGTGCGTGTCTGGAGCAGGCCATAAAAATGGCTGTTTTAATCAGCTGTTGCCATGCAAGGTCAGGCTGCAGCCTCCAGCATTGGCACCTGATACATCAATGACTTGACATTTCTGAAAAGGTGAGAGGAGAGACAGTGCTCCTAATGGTACTGTTTGTTGTCTCTGCCAGACAGAAACAGGACTCAGGCAGGTAGAGAGGCTCCATTAACTATTTTACTGTCATTACATTAAATTATTACCCTTTTTCCTTCCCTTGAAAGGATACAGACCTCAATGCTTTATGTTCAGTTTTTGTGCTTAGAGTCCTATTAAAATGTATAGCCAGGGAAGCCAGGATGGCTCAGTGGGTTAAGTGCTCACTTTGCAGCCCCAGGGACTGAGGATCGAATCCTGGCCCTGGCCCTGGCCCGTGTGAACCCATGTGCTGAACTGGGGAGTGCCCCCAGTTCAGTTCTCACTGGGGTGAGACCCTGGCCCAGTTCCTACCCTCTGCAGCCCCACTCCCACCTGTGGAATGAAACTATGTGGAAAAACCAATGATGTGCAACTATGGAGACTGTTCAGGGCCCTCCCCCTTCTCTCTGTCTCTGTCTCTGTCAAAACAATAAAAATAAATCTTAAAAAAAAGAAATGTACAGCCATAGGCTCATTTTGTGTGCTTTTAAGGATCCATGTGGGCAGGACTGGATGCCTAATGGAACCCCAGGAAATTATTCCTGAAGTGATCAGTGAGAAAGACAGGTTTTCCATACAAGTTTCTGGACCCAGTAGAATGGTGATGAACTTCCACCTTAGAGTTTGGCCAAACCTGAAATAGCATTGGGCTTACATCAGTTAGATGTTTAAGTACTTGCTGAGAACTCAAACTCTGTTGATAAATATAGCTACTCATAAGACAAATGGAGGCAGTGCTGACCCAAGAGATCAAAGGCTTACTTCTCTACTTGGAGGAGGTGACAATCCAGTACAGGTGAGGACAAGCCAGATAGAACTAGTTACATGGGCATCATGGTTGCTAGTCCAAATGGGGCTCTGGCAGATGGTCTGCTCCCAGTGGCTTTTAGCATTTGTAAGATGACATTGGTTGTCAAGGCAAAAGCTGCTTATTACAGATCACAATGTTTGACTTTGCTATTTCTTTCCTGTTGGGGTTCTCTGGGCCCTGAAGCGGCACCTGGTATATTGATACTGATGTGTATAACATTGTAGACCCCTTCAGGGGTGTCAGCTAGTGCAGACTGGACCTTGCAAAACCAAGTACTTCCTGTGATTTACTTTCAGTGACTGATTTCTCTAACCTTTATAGAGTTCTTTTTATTTATGGGGGGATAAAATGTTTGATTCTTCTGAGTGACTTAAAGTAAGCCATAGGTTGCTTTACATGTACTGTTTTTCTATGGTATGAGTATGGGGTCACATTCATCTGAAATGGAGAGGAAATTACAAATTATTTGAGAAAATAAGTTGCTGGTTGAATTTCTTAAGCAAAGAGGAAGGCCTAAGTAGAAGTGGGGACCAGGTGGGATGAACAAGTCATCCTGCCTGGAAATTGAATAGTGGACCAGAGGGCCAGGAGAATTAGGTAGTATCTGTTCCTCTTCGGGGAAGGACAAGGCATCTCAATGTGAGAAAACCCCCACACTTCCAGGACAGTATTTCTCCCACTTTGGGACAAGCATACTCTCTTCTGATGTGGTTGGTAGGTTGCTGTTACATGCTCTGTGCTGCCCTTTTATTTAAAGATTAAAAAAAAAATTTTTTTGTTTGTTTTGACAGAGACAGAGAGAAGTCTCCATAGTTGTTGTACATCATTAGTTTTCAATATAGTTTTACTCCACAGGTGGGTGCTGGGCTCTGCAGGGTAGGAACTGGGTCGGGGGCCTCCCGCATGGGAGGCATGCCCTGTGAGCTGGGGGCCTCCTACATGGGAAGCATGCCCAGGGTGGGAGCCGAACCAGGGGCCTCCCATATGGGAAGCTCGTTTGGTGAGAGCTGAACTGGGAGAACACCCCAGTTCAGCACATGGGTCTGCACGGGCTGAGGCCGGGGCCGGAAGTCGATCCTTGGACCCAGGGCTGCAAGATGAGCGCTCAACCCACTGAGCCATCCTGGTATTCCTGCCCTTTTCTTGGTAGTACCAAATATAACCTGATGAGTTTGCCCTTGTGGTTAGAGCTGAACTGCTGAGACCTGAAGTTCACTCCTGCTCTGTGGTATCTTGAACAAGTTGTTACTCAGTTCCATATCCACTGCTTGAGCCTCTGGGGACTTGCACAGCATACCTCAGTCCCAGATGAGGCAAATGGGTCAGGGGTCGGCTAGTCTTAAAGTCTTGCCTTTCACAGAATCCTAGATTGAGGGTACCCATTTGTGGACCTGCTTTCCTATAATCACTGTTCCTTTCTCTCCTCACTTTTGAACTACAGATTCTGGCCTGGTTGTCCCAAGTGTTTCCTATGAGCTACATAAGAAGCTATTGTCTGTGGCTGAAAAGCATGGGTTGACTCTGGAGCGGAGACTGGAGATGACAGGTGTATGTGCCAGTCAGATGGCACTGACCCTGCTTGGAGGACCCAACAGGTAAATGCCCCTAGACTGGCGGCGGGATCTGAGTGTGGCATGATGTTGCTCTGCCTGGCTCCTAGCACAGTGCCTTACACAATAGGAGTTCATCAGATAGTTGCTGCTCAACTAATGGGAGTGCTTCTAGGAAGTCACTCTCCAGGCTGCTGGAGGGTTTGGTGTGGCCCTCATTCTTCTCACAGCGACCCACTCTGTGGCTCTTTCCTGATGACAGCTAGCTTTGAAACTGCTGCTATCAGACGCCTGTCTTCTAAGAACCTTCCGAGACCCAGCCTTTGGTCTTGTCCTTCACTCAAAGGGGCTGGGATACAAATCTATCCTGAGTTCCACACCTGACAACTTCTAGAATCACCCTGACAGCTGAGTGGGAGAGCTGAAGTTTAGCATCTTCCCACCTGCCCTTTGGGTCCAGGAGCAGTTCTTAATCATTTCACTGATACCATGTACCAGACCTTGTGCTAGGATTAAGGACATAGCGAAGAATAAAATACTGCTCCTGCCCTCCAGTAGCCTAATGAGGTCTTCAGAAAGTACCATGCTATGGACAGAGTAAACAAGACTCTCCAGCAAACCACATGTCTACTCCAGACTGTAGAAACCAGTCTCCCTTCTTTGCAGGCAATCTAAGCTGAGTCCTGCAGAGCAAGGGAGAATTAGCAGGGAAAAGCAGGAAGGGCAGGGAAGTAGTTTAGATCTAAGAAGTAGCATGTGCCAAGAGCAGAAAGAAATGGGAGACCTTGGAACTAGTAGGGATCTGGAAATCATTCTTTGTAACTGGGTAGTAGCTTTGGTGCAGCTCATTCAGTAGGGCTGTGATGTGGTTGGTTTTACACCTTATACAAAGATGATTTTGGCTAAGTAGATTGAGGAAAGACTGTAGGCAGTCAGAAACCAGTTAGCAAACTAACAGAAAACTGAGCCAAAGGCCAAATGTTGGTGGCTTCAGCCAGGGAAGGTAGGGATCAGAGAAGTGGAGATGGGTGGGATGGATCATTGAATGAATGTGGGTGGTGATGGAAGGCGGAGTGTCCTTGATCACTGAACTTCAAGGTTTCCAACATGGACACCTGGTTGGATAGTGATAATATTCACTGTGATAGGAACAGGCGGAGAGGAACAGGTTTGGGGGAGACAGTGGGTCTTATTTTGGATATGTTAAGTTTGGGAGGCCTGTGTGATAGTCAAATAGACAATTAGCAATTTGGAACTGAGGCTTAGAAAAAGGTTTGAGTGGAAGAGATCTGGAAGTCGTCAGCTCATAGATGATATAAGAATAGATGAGGTCCTCTTAAGGAGAGGGTGTAAAGGGAGGAAAAGGCCTGGGATAGAATTCTGGGGAATATCTGCATTTAAAGGTATAATTAAGAGATGGAAGAACCTTCCAAAATGGCTGAGAAAGCCAGAGAGGGAAGAAAACCAAGAGAATAGTTCTTCAGAACCAAAGAAATAGTGTTTGAAGAATTAAGGAGTGTTGGTACTGCTGAGAGGTAAGGCAGAATTAGAATTGACAAGTGTCTGATCATATTATTAATAAAGAGGAGGAAGGATATTGACAGCTTTGTGGAAGACGGGTATGTAAAGTGGTCCAAGCTAGATATGAGATGTTCCCTTCTTGCTCCTCCACTCCCCTTGCCTTGTAGAGTTGTGGGGTTGTTATTCCTCCTTGCCCCTTGATTTGGGCATGGTTCTCAACCATGCTAGATCCCTGGCCTCTGCTGTGCCAGGGAAGAGCTAATGGAGACCCCCCCACCCCAACTGAAGGAAGGGGTAGTGCAAGCTGCCCTCTGATGGAGCATTAGGCCCTTGGTGCTGGTGACTGCTACACCTCCTCCCAAAGGGGCCATTGGGACAGCTCCTGGAATACGCTTTTCCCAGGAGCATTTGAAGCCATTAGTGGCCTCCCAGAAACAGTACTTTGGGGGCATGGTCTGAATATCCCTATAAAATCACATTCCTCTCTAGCTAGCTTCTTAGAGCAGGCTGTCCTGTCTGTCTGAACTCTCAGAAGGGCTGTTTCCTGTCCTTTGTAGCAGTTGCTGGTTTTTCCTTTGAGAAAGATTACCACGGTTAGTAATCATTTTCATGCTACCAAGTACCATGCAGTTTTTCACTGTGCTTTCACAGCATCATTGAATTTGATCCTCATAACTTCAGCTCGAAGATAAATAGCCTGGTGTTTTAAGATGAGTGAGTTAAGGCTCAGAATGCTGGAAGACTTGCCCATATGACCTTGCCTGTACTCTGCCTGCTGCTATTGAGTGTGTAAGTGCCATGGTCTGCTTTGAGGCCTCTGATGGGGGATGCCTCTGTGAGGGGGAGCATCTCCTTAGGATACAGACATGGGTGAGTCAGATGCCAGAACTCTGCAGTGTGTGTCTGAAGGGAGCAGTACTTGTCATATTTCCCTACAGTGCAGACATCATGGGGGAAGTGAATGGTTTGGTGTATATGTAGAGTACATTGCTAAATTGGCTTGACAGCAGCTGTCACCTTTCTCCCTTTGGGAAGTCAGTAAGTGACTGTCACTGTTCCACCCCAGACAGGAAGGAACCTAAGCCTGTTTCTGGCTGTCTACCTCCTCCTACCTTCCTGCCCTGGGGGCAGATTGCATTGCCTGTGAGTTGGGCACAGGTCCAGAGCTAATCCTCCAACCCTTGCCTGTGCCTTCTCTGAAACCAGAATGGTCTCAGCTTTGAATGGCAGGAAGCTGAAAGTGACTTCATCAGGAAATGGGTGTCCAAGGCACCTGCCACCCTAGGAAGCCAGGATGCCCCTACCCTGCTGCCTCCTCTATGGCCAGTGCTATAATGATGCCAACACTAATGAAGCACTTTCTGTGTATTGGGCCCTGTTCTCAGTACTATACACCCATTAATCCACTTAGCATCCAGCAGAATAGGTACTATTAGTATCTACAACGTTGCCCTTAGTAAAGTTTACTGGCAGCTCAGTAAAGAGAGCTTGGACTGGAAGCTGAATGAAGATGATCTAGAACTGTCCTGTTTGGTAGTTGCTGCGTTGACCCAGAGTAACCCTAGAAGAGGTGAACCCTGAGCTGTAGCTCAAAGAAAAGGTGGGTCAGACTCAACGGGTGAAGAGCTTTCTGGGCAGGGTACAGTTTGTGCAGAAGAAGAAAGAGCTTTACAAGTGCAGGAGGGAATGAGACCAGCCTTGCTGCAGTAGAGCAGGCATGTTGGGGAAGAAGGGCAAAGAAGGCTGCAGAGGTGGAAAAGCCTCTTTGTCAAGTAGAGTTGGAACCTCATAGGTTCACACTGTGAGAATAGTAAGTGTTCTTGGTCACAAAGCAGTGTTCTGGCAACAGTGTTACATGGAATAAGGTCGGGTGAACTACCGAGTGAGAGGGCCTAGCAGATGAAGTGACACAGGTGTGGGACGATAGGGATGCCACCGGGTAGACTTTCCCCCCTCTAGAACCTGGGACTCTCAAGAGCTTGCAGACGTGAGGCTCTCATTGGGTTCAGGGTGCGCACGGTCTGCAGCTGACAAGGCTTCTTTACGTCTGTTCCAGGTTGAATCCCAAAAACGTCCACCAGAGGCCTACAGTGGCCCTGCTGTGTGGGCCCCATGTGAAGGGGGCGCAGGGTATCAGCTGCGGAAGGCACCTAGCCAACCATGATGTCCAGGTCATCCTCTTCCTGCCCAACTTTGTCAAGATGCTGGAGTCCATCACCAACGAACTGTCTCTCTTCAGCAAGACCCAAGGCCAGCAAGTGTCTAGCCTCAAAGGTGAGCTCTTGCTTAGGGCTGTGCCTAGGCCTCCTCCCTCCTCAGTACTTGGATAGTCTGATGGTGCTGCCCAGTGGTGACAGGTGGAAATGCAGCATGTGTGTAAAGTGCTCTGCCTGTAAGGTGCCTTACGTACATACGGGAAGCAAAGCACCTCTGGTGCCTGGTGTGTCCACTGGCCTACTTTACCCTCCTCCCACTGCTCAGATGGAAAGCTGGTGACCCACTTATTCATTGCATAGACACTTAGGGAACAAGCACTGTTCGTTTTATTTCAGAGCATCGTGGGCCACAAAAAATTACCTCGGGGGCCGCCAGTTTGACACCCCTGCTTAGTGGGTGCAAGCTTGGCTTTGGGGAAGTGCTTTGGTGCTTCTTCTCAGCCCACTCCCTGAGCTGCTTGTTGCTGGTTGTTGTATAAAATCCACTTTTCATCGCACGTCCCACTCCCATTGAGAAATGGCCCTTTGTTGGCTGAATAAGAGAAGACGAAACTTTTCGGTCAGTGCACAAGGCACCCACCTACCGAGCATTTCCCCCTTTCCGATTGGCTTTAGATGCCGGATGAGCGTAGAACAGTTGACGGTGAGCTCTTGGGCAACTTCTCATGTAGTTGTAAGAGGATCAGCTTCGATGACTGCTCTCAGTTGGTTGTTATCAACTTCTGATGACCGGCCACTAAGCTCCTCCTCAAAGCTCTCGTCTCCTTTGCAAAGCTTCTTGAGCCACCACTGCACTGTATGTTGGTTAGCAGTTCCTGGGCCAAATGCCTTGTTGATGTTGTGAGTTGTTTCCCGTGCATTACGACCCATTTTTAACTCAAGTAAAATCACTCAAATTTGCTTTTTGTCTAACATTATTTCCATAGTCTAAAATAAATATAAAATAGAGATGCCGGGATAGCTCAATAGATTGAGCGCTTGCCTCGCAACCTCATGTCTTATAGATCAAATCCTGGCCCCGACCTGTGCAAACCCATATGCTAAACTGTGGCACAACTGGTAATCACCTGATGGCAAAAAAGGTTCTCGCCTCCCATGCTGGAGGCCCCCAGTTCAGTTCCCACCTTGTGTGGCCCCACGTCCACCTGTGTGAAATGAAACTGTCACAACTAATGATGTACAACTATAGAGACTGCTCTGGGCCTTCTCTCTCACACATCTCTCAAACAATAACATAAGTCTTAAAAAAAAACAATAGCAAGTAATAAGTCATTAGCAAAAAATGTAAAGTGAGAAATGCACATTAAAATGGTATATAACGGGAAGCCAGATGGCTCAGTGGGTTGAACACTTGTCTTGCAGCCCTGGGGTCTGAGGATTGTATCCTGGCCCCAGCCCATGTGAATTTGTATGTTGAACTGGTAAACCCCCAATTCAGTTCTTGATAGGGTGAGTTTCCCATGTGGGGGGTCCCCAGTTCAGTTCTCGCTGGATTGAGCTTTCCATGTGGGAAGTCCCCAGTCCAGCTCCTGCCCTGCATAGTCCTGCCTACCTGGAATGAAACTATATTGAAAACTGATGACATACAACTATGGAAACTGCTTTGGGCCCTTCCCCTTGTCTCTCTCCCTCTTTCTCTCTCTGTCAAAAACAATAGATAGATAGATAGATAAATAGATAGATAGATTTTTAAAATGATGTATAACATAACCACATTTATTTAAGAATGTATTCCAATATCAAACAGCAAATTTCAACAATGCAAAAACTGCAGTAAACCTTTTCACCAACCTAATAGTAAATGTTACAGAGATAAAACAGGAAATGGAGATAGAGAATGTTGGGTGGTAGGGCTTCGACATTTCAGGGTCAAGTTGTAAAGGGACTGTGGAGACTTTTACTGGGTGAGATGGAGAATCACTGGAGGAACAAGTAGAAGAAAGGTACGCTGGCTGCTGCTTGAGAGTAGACTATAGCCTTACAAAGAGAGGTGTTAAGAGACTGTGATAAATTTGAGAGAATGATGGCTAAGACAGTGGGAATGGTAAAAGGTGGTTAGTTTCTGAATCAGTTCAAAGATAGTCTATAGATTGGATGTGGGAATGAGAAAGAGGGTTAAGAGTGACTCCAGGGTCTTTGGCCTGAGTAACTGGAAGGATGGTGGTGCCACCACTGAGATGTGAAGACTTGGGGGACGAGGTCTAGGGAGGAAGAGCGGAAGCTCGTTAGAGATGCCACTGGGGAAGCCAGGATGGCTCGGTGGGTAAAGCGCTCGCTTTGCAGCCAAAGGGACTGAGGATTGAATCCCAACCCTGGCCTGTGTGGACCCTTATGTTGAACTGGGGTGAGCTTCCCTTTCAGGAGGCCCCCAGGCCAGTTCTGTCCTGCGCAGCCCCATACCCACCTGTGGAGTGAAACTATATGGAAAACTAATGTCAACTATGGAGACTGCTCTGGGCCCTCCCCTTCTCTCTGTCTCTCTCTGTCTCTGTCAAAAACAGTAAAAAAAAAAAAAAAAAATCTTTAAAAAAAAGAGATGCCACTGGATATGCAGGTAGAAATATTGATATATACTAGATGAGTCTGGAGTTAACAAGTGAGTAAATGGTATTTAAAACCATAATGAGCTTGGATAAGATAACTCCTAGGAAGAGAGAGTAGAGAAGTTATAAGGCTGAGTTCTTTGTTTAGAAGTCAGGGAGTTGAGAGACCAGCTAAGGAGACAGAGGAGAAGGAAAATTAGGAGTCTAGTACCTGAAAGGCAAGTGAGGAGTGTGATGAGTTGTGTCAGCAAGCCACTCTAGTTAAGTAAAAATGAAGGTTGAGACTCCATCCCTGCATTCAGCATTATGGAGGCCCCTGATGCTCTTGACAAGCAGTTTCAAGTGGAGTGGTGGGGGGAAAGTGATTGGAGTAGATTTAAGTGAGAACAGGGAAGTGAAAGATATGGCCCAAAGAATGGGCCTTGCCAAGGGTCAGATGGCAAGTTGGGGCCAGAGCTTCAGCCAGAACCTGTCTCCTAACTCTCAGGCATGCAGATCCATGGTAGCCTATCTTGAGTAGCAAAGCCATGAGTCTCTAATTGGAAAATATCATTACTTTAGGCTGAGAGCTGGGAAGGCTACCTGGTCTGAGTTCCCCCTTTTGAAATCTATAACGTGATGCCCATTCTGGGCAGTTCTTCCTCTGGCTGCCCCAAAGTCTTCCTCTCCCATCTGTGCCAGGAGCAAGCCGACCCTTGAGGCCTGTCTGAGTTCTGCTGTTCTCATTTTAGCCTCTTAGGCTGCTCAAAGCTTACATACTTGAGATCTGTTCTTACATTGCCCCAGAGGCCTGTTCAGAGCAGAGAAACCTTTTTAAATGCTTGAAAGACTGATAAAATTGAACTGCAAGGAGGATTGATTTCCATGAGAATAGTGAGAGGCCATTGAGGACTCACTGCAGTGGACCTCACCTTCCCAGAGCTCATAATGTACCCAGCGTGTTAGTCAGATGTGCAGAGGAGGCAAGGGCCTGTGCCCTGGCAGCTCCGCACTCGCAGCAGGACAGTGCTGCAGACTGGGAGCTCAGGATGACTGGTCCATAGGACGGACATGCCCTTGGTCTCAGTACCCAGCCCAACCAAGCTGGAATGCCCAGGACCTGGTGCCTGGCCCAGCTTTAGAAGGCTGGCCTGTGGACAGCATCAGAGTGAAGTCTAAAAGGACATCCGCGGGGCCACATGGGTTCCAGTCCCAGCCTGGGCTTCTCTCTGCTTACGTCACCCTTTCCATCTGCAGATCTGCCCACGAGCCCTGTGGACCTGGTGATCAACTGCCTGGATTGCCCTGAGAATGCCTTTCTGCGGGACCAGCCCTGGTACAAGGCGGCCGTGGCCTGGGCCAACCAGAACCGGGCACCAGTACTCAGCATAGACCCTCCTATGCATGAAGTGGAGCAGGGTATCGATGCCAAGTGGTCACTGGCTCTGGGCCTGCCTCTGCCACTGGGTGAGCACGCAGGCCGCGTCTACTTGTGCGACATCGGCATCCCCCAGCAGGTGTTCCAGGAGGTGGGCATCAACTACCATTCACCCTTTGGCTGCAAGTTTGTCATCCCACTGCACTCTGCCTAGAAGGGCTCTGGGCAGGCTGGACCCTGTGTCCCCTGCTGCTCCTGACACTGAACTGGACAGCAAACGCCTTAAGGATGTGAAGCTTCATGGACCTTAAACTTATTCTTTTGGGTTTGTTTCTTCTGAGAAAACAGATCATATTTGAAGCTGACCTGTCACCTGCCCTTACCCAGGAAAGGCTTTCCCGCTGGGTGTGCAGGGTGGGTGGCAGGCTGCGTGCGCAGTGGCTCCAGGCATCTCTATACTCGGCTCCCTGCGTGGCCAGGTGGGGCTTTGTTTACAGACATAGGCAGCTCACAGACTGTGTTTCAGGTTTACAGCCACTGGGCCTGGGCAAGCACCTTGCAGGGTGGGGTCAATCCTGTCTGGGGCCTGTACTTGCTCCATGTCAGAGCTTGTGGCTTTGTTCCCCCCACCCGCCTCCCCCCAGCTGGGCCCCCCATCCTCTGACCTTGTACAACTGGCTGTGCTGCGACTGTCCACTAGGGGGCAGACTTGCATGCCATTCCTTCTGAGCTGAGAGGAAAGGAAGCCTCCTCCCCTGAGCCCCAGCAGGAGTTGGTTTTTGGGGCTTTTGACCCTTCTGAGCTGATCCAGGTTTTATGCTGGGATTTTCTCCAGGGGTCCTTCCTCCTTTCCATCCACTCCATCACTCTGAGAGGCAGGGAAGTGGGTGGCATCAGGATGGTTTTACTGTACTGGGGTTTTACGTTTTTCCGTTGTCTTCAGCACAGGTAGTATAGTTATGTTACTGTAGAACCACTGTGCCCATCTTGCCAGCAGTGCCCCCAACCCCATACCCTCTAACTGGGGCTGAGCGTTTGCTTAGTCGGGGTGCAGCTTTAATGTTCAGTATTGGGAGGCCCCTGGGGCAGCCTGGTGCTGAGCCCTGGTGCTTCTGTCCTAGGCCACACATGCCCCCCTCTCGTCCCTTCTGCCCTTCCTGAAGTGGGCCTCTGTAGCTGTCATCCCGGGGCAGGGCGCACACCCCTCCCGTCTGGGCTCCACCCCAGCTCTTCATGTCTGGGTTTGTACCCTTTTGGATTGTGCACTGTGGATGAGTAGGCTTGGGGCCGGCACCCTATCTCAGATGCCAAAGTGAGGCTCGTCCTGGCTGAGCTAGCTGGCAGGGCTCAGCCACAGGAGCACGCTGCTGCTCAGGTCCTGAGCACGAAGCCCTGGACCTCCGCCAGCCTAGGCCGTGGAGGCTGGTAGAACAGGAGTTACACTGTCGAGTCCTTGCAGTTGCTCTTGCAAAAGGCTAATGCTTTAAAGCCTTTTCCAGGGCTTCAGGCTCTTTAAGGGAGTGAGTGGGAAGGTTCATCAGGATCATGGGCACAGGGTAAGTAGGCCCTGGTACCATGGGTTTCAGGCTACTTGTCACTTTCCTTATAGGAGAACAGCCAGGAGCAAATGCAGCAGGGCAGAGGGCTGGTCCCTTCTTTCCTCCCTCAAAGTTAAATTGTCTCTAGCAGTGGGATGGCCAGAGACTGAACCCTGTGCTGTGCATCCTTCCTGAGCCTCTGCTCGCTCTCAGGGCCAAGCAGCTCCTGAGGTGGGGCCTCTCTTTAGAGGCAGGGCCATAATCTGAGCAGCAGTGCTGGGTTGCAGGCGTTTTAGCAGGCACTGTCAAATCGGCCCTGCCTACCTGTTGATGTGGGTAGGCTCCCTGATTGGGGTCAGTAGAAAGCCAGCTAGAACCCTGGTCCAAGGCTGCTTGCTCCAGTAAGTTGCAGTGGCCCTGGGGGTGATGGCCTTGCTGAGGGGCCACTGGGAGTTTGTGCCCAAGCCTCTCTTTTTTCCTCCCCTAGTGGCACTGGAGCCTCTTCTGCCCTCAGCCTGGGCCTTCCCCAGTGGTATCCAAGTACGATTCCTCTCTCTGGCTCTTCTCGGAGGCATCTGCCCACAGTGCCCAGTCCCCAAGGGGCCTCAGTCAGTTGGTCAAGACTCACTTAGGCAGTTCTTGGGGAACCATAAACCAGCACTAAAATAAAGCTGAGTGATGGAGTCCTGTGCTGTGTGGTAAATTCTGTGAGCTACAGTGAGGTCCTGTCACCCAGCCCTAGGAGCCCGCCTTGTCCCATGCTTGACAGCCTTAGCTTAGCCATAGTTGTTGGGCACGTGCAGCCTAAAGTCCCACCAGGGACAGGACTGGAAGGAGGTACAACCAGATGCTGCCTGCTGAGCTGCAGCAGACTAGTCCCCCTAACACCCTCGGGGGCCGAGAGGAACAGCAGGGGCTGTGCCTGTGGCTTCTAGGGTGTCTGCCGCCTCGGCTAGAGCTGCCATTCTGGACCCAAAGGGGCACCCAGCTCATCTTTTCATTGGCCAGCCCTTCTGGGCCTGGCCCAGGTCACACTTAGCTCTCCACAAGCTGAACTGCTACGAAAGACTTTATTAATAAGGTAGGGAAGGGAGAAGGCAAGGAGCCTGGAGACGGACACACCGGTACCAGGGGCTACAAACAGTAAGAAACACTTTATTTTAACTTTACAACATATAAATAGCTTGGGTCAGATCTGTGCTTTCTGGCAGCTGGGCATCGTGTCCCCTGCAGGCTCCGGCCTTCCTTCACATTGCACTGTTCATGGGGTGGCTCTGGCCCTGGGGCCCGGTGGTAGAGGCTGGAGAAAAGGGGCCGGCAGCCTGCTTCCGCTCTCCCATCTCCGTGTGCGGTGGCCTAGGCCTTGTCATCTGCTGGGGTTGCGGCTGGTATGGAAGGACCGCTCCTCGGGGGTCAGGCCAGCAAAGAAGGGGTGCAGCAGGGCCTCCGCCAGTGTGATGCGCTGGGCAGGGTCAAATTCTAACATCCTCCTCATCAGGTCAAACAGCTGCACGTGCTCCAGGGACTCCTGGAGCATGTAACTCTGCTCAGGGACACAAGGCGCCTCAGTGTGACGGCAGGCTCGTGGGAGGCAGTGCTGCCCCCTGGAGGACTACTTCTGCCCTCTTGGACAATGAGCAGCTCCTTTCTTTTCATGCCTGTTACAGCATTTGGCTCTGAACTTGTCAGGCTACTGGGTGGCTTGCTGGTTGTTTGGTGCCTCTGCCCCCACATGCAAAGTCCTGACAGGTGGGTAGAAGGCACCTCTGCGAAATTCACTGTCCGAGCACCAAATGCAGTTGCCAGAGGCTTCCTGGCCATGCCCAGGTCTCCCCTCCCCCGCACACAGTCCTGCCTACTTCTTCCCAGAAGAGTGGGGCAGGAAGCAGCAGGGCCTCTGATACTTTGCTCTTCTCTGGTGTTCCCCAATTACATCCATAGCTACCCTGTGGGGAAGGGGTAGGACGAAGGGCCCCACTGCCAGCACCCAGCAGCCTTGGGTGTAGCCTCGCACAGAGCTGCAGCGAGGTGGCAGCCTTTAGCAGGAGTTGAGCTGGGGGAAGCCAGAAACTGACCTTCAGAGGTTTGCAGTTCTCCTTCACATAGCGGCCATCAGAGCTGTTCTCATCCCAAACCAGGCCCCCTTTGTAGAAATATTTCTGCTTCCTGAAAGTAAACAAAGAGTGGAAGGTAGGGAAGAGAGTGGCAGCCTGGGGAACAGCAGCAAAGCCAGGCAGGGGATCCTGGGCTAACCGAGCGAGGCAAGGTCTGGGCACTCAAGAGGGGCATACAGAGAAGACTGCTGTGAGCCTGGAGGCGCCATGGAACATTCTCCGCAAAGACCCACAACCAAGACGGGACAGGCCCCTCGGCCAGGACTCCTTACCTGGTACGGTGGACCATGTGTGATGGGATGGGCCCTAGGATTTTCTCCATCATCACCAAATGCTCTCGGTTTTCGTGGGTCTACGAAAGGTCAGGGACAGAGGAAATGGGCTAGTACCAGCCTCAGCCCCTCAAGGAGATAAGGGACAACAAAGATGGGCAAGGGCCTTCCCAGCCTCTTTGATCTTGGTAGCCTGCCAGCCTGCAGCCAGGGGTGAGGACACATTCCTCACTTTTCCCCCAGAACATAACCCACCCCAGCCCATGTCCACAGCACTCGTGCTTGTGCCTCTTGTCTCGAATGCTTATTTCTCCAGCCCAAACCCTCCACCTTTGATGGCTGAGCTTAAGCTACCCTGACCTCTTCCTTCTGAGCATCTACAACCCTCGAGTCTGAGGCTGGCTTCCATGCTGACTGGTGCGCCTTGGCAGGGCTTCCCACCCCAGGCCCGTGGCCTGCCAGAGTACCCACTATCCACGGATGGGGACACTGTGGGAGGGGCCTTACCTGGAAGAGTGTGAAGCCCCGGTAGTACTCAAAGAGAATGCAGCCGATGCTCCAGACATCGCAGGGCTGTGCCCAGCCCAGTTCTGAAAGCCAAGGTGGAAAGGCTATGAGATTCAGCCTTGAGGTGTCAGGGCAGCGGCCACACTGGCTGCCAGGACTTGCCCAAACCCCAGGACAAGTCCCTCTTGGTAAGGCCCCGCTGACAACCACAGTGACTCATGACACTGGCCCTGGGTGGCAGACAGGCCCATCAGTGCCTGTTCATTCCCTCCGGCAGTTTCCCACTTTAGGTTGGGGGCTGTACAGTCACTCACCAAGGATCACCTCAGGTGGGCGGTAGTGACGGGTGGCCACGATGGTTGTGTGATGCTCATGGTCAAAGGTAGCACTGCCGAAGTCAGCCACTCGGATGCTGGTGTTCTTTACCGCCTTCTCCTCACAGCTCTGAGGGGAAAGGAAGGGGAGCCGGTCAGGGCTCTGTCCCAGTGGGTAACTCAGCCCTGGAGCGGGGCCTCATCTTCTCCCCACCAAGTACCTTGTGCTCGTTGTAGAGGGTTTCAAACTCAGAATTCACAAATAGGATATTCTCTGGCTTCAAATCTGTGTGGGTCAGTTGGTTTTCATGTAGAACTGGAGAGGCAAGAGGAAGGGAAGGAGACTGAACCTGGGCCGCTTCTCTGGCTCTGCCAGGCCCTCCCCCACAGCCGGCCTGCCGCAGCCCCTCACACCACCCGCAGCCGTGGCCGAGGGGGCAGGTGGCTTCCCTCTCCAGGGCTGCCCGGGCTGGGGGTCATGGAGGGTCTAGACCGGGGGTGGCGAACCTATGGCACACGTGCCCAAAGTGGCACGTGGAGCAATTATTTCGGCACGCGGAGCTGTGAATACCATTTAAAAAATTGTTTATGCTCTTATAGACATAAAAATAATCGATACCTCTATCTCACTCGATGGGTTGGCACGCGAGTCGAGCGAGTATACTCATTTCATAAACTTTGGCACTCAATCACCAAAAGGTTCGCCACCCCTGGTCTAGACGCTTGAGAGGGGGGCGGGACTTTCCACTGCAAACACCCTCTACCTCTGTGGGGTCAGGCCTCCGCCTGTCTCAGCAAAGCGGCAGCAACAGCCTCAAGGTAGGTCCCCCCTCCCTAGCTGGCACCAGCTACATCTGCGGGTCCCCTTACTCTAAAGCCAGCCCTGCCTCCTCTCATTTCTGGCCCTGGGCAGGGAATCTGCCTCTTTCCTCCAATCCGGCCCGATGGTGGCACCCTCCACTCCTCACATGCAGGCTCCAGGCCATCACGGAGCTGCTCGCTGTGCTCGGAGTGCTCTTCCCTGTCCCCTCCATCGACACAGACCCTGCTCTAGGTCCCTCGACCCCCTCTCCAAGGAGCCTTGCTCTTAAACGCTGGCGGACAAGAAGTGGTAGTTAGGGTGTCAGGGTGGGTAGGAGCTGCGGTGGGATCTCCCCAGGTCAGTTGGACCATTGGTAGCTGGAAAACTTCTAGAGCAACTCTCTTATTTGCTTCCTTCTTGAGGGCCTGGGGGCTGAGGCTGGCTCAAAGGGACCCTGGTATATCTCCGCCTCAGCAGAATGGTTAGCGATGTGCTGCATCAGGTGACTTTCCTGCCAAGCGTGAGGTTGCTCCTTTTGAGGGTTGGACACTTACATCTGAGTGCGTGGCAGAGCTGGTAAGCCATGTGCCGGACATGTGGTAGGGGGTAAGGCTGGAAGTTATTGTCCTTCAGGAATTCAAAGGTGTTCTTGCCCAGGAGTTCAAAGGCGATGCACATATGACCGTGGAAGTTGAACCAGTCAGACATCAAGACGCATAAGCTGGGGGAGAAGAATGGGTGGGACTCAGGCACTGTTTGGGGAGCTGGCTGCCTCACCTGCTCCTTGAAACCAGTCCCTACTCCCTCCCAAGCCACTGGGCCACACCCCATGCTGCAGATACATATGAAGAAAAAGAGTCAGTTAACAGCAAGAGCACTCTCCCCACCAGCCATCACCCAGACCGGCTTGGAGCCAGAACAGCTTGCTGCGGTGAAGGCGGTGGGGGGCGGGGGCGTTGTGGTCCCAGGTCTCCTCTGCCGCAGCTACTTATGATGCGGGAGTAACCCCTTCCCTGCATCTCCAAGAAGATAGGCAGTGACAAGATGCTCCGTAGGACTAGCAGCGCCCTTTCCGACCCCCAGCAGAGCTTCCTGAGTGTGCAGGGCTCAGCACGGTGCTTCACAAGGATATGCTTAGGGTCTGTGTGCCAACGGGGGTGCTCCTTAGGTGTCTGGCTATGCAAGAGCCCCTGACAGCTTCTGGTTTATAGTTCGATGCCCCCACACGCCGTGACCCTGCAATCCACAGAGGTAAGGCTGGAAGACCGGCCTCTGAACTCTGAGCTGCTCGTGGTGGAGCCTAGACTGAAATCCAAAGGCACTTACTTTCTAGCAAGACTCACTCGCCCAACTTCCCTGGCTCTGGGTGTAGGGAGAAGGCATGGTGCCAGCCAGGTGAGAGGACACTGCTCAGCCCCAGGGGGCCTAGGCGGTTGGGGCTAGAGAGGACACTGTCCCCAGTGAAAGCTTTCTTATGCCTTGCCAACACTCACAACTTGTTCTCTTTGTCCTTCTCCTTGATTTTTTTGAGAACGTTGATTTCTAGCCGGGCAGCCTCCCGATACTTGCCCACATTACGGATGATCTTCAGGGCGACCTGAGACTTCCCTCTGGCATAGGGGAAGGAAGCAGAGAGTCTCATGAGGAACTACCCAGCCCTTCCCCACCCTCCACTCCAGCCCAACAGCTTCTGGTGGACATCGCTCGGGACTCCGGGAAGAGGGCCTTCCTCGAGGAAAGCACATACTTGACGTCCAGCCAGCCCCATGCAACATCAGACCTCTGCCCTCCTCATAGCAAACTCCCTTGGCATCTGTGCCAGCCTCAGGCTTTTATGGTCTCGGCCACTGCCAGCTGCTGGGGAAGAGTGGGCATAGTAGTAGGGGCCTATCTTGCTGATCAACAGCAGCCCTAGAGCTCAGTCAGCCAACCTTCAGGCCAGTCGGCCCTCACCCAGGCCGTCCCACACAACCCTCTTTCGGCACCTCTTGATCTTCCTGAGCACATCTGCCAAGTCTAGGCAGACGGCTCACCCTGGGAGGGGGGTTCCAGAATGAAGGACTAGCAAGAGGCTAAGGGTGCCAGGAATAGGGGCCTCTCACTGGGAGGCCAAGGACCGTTCCCTTTACACCACCCCCAGCCCCACCTGCCTGCTTACCAGCCACAGCACTGATCAGAGACCACTAGGGGCCAGGAGCCTTAGTTCAGTGTCCAGTGAGGATTTTAACGCTTCCTGCTCTCCACTTCCCCTTCCACCTGGCTAATGTCAGCAGAGAAGGGACAGCCCGAGTTCAGACACGGAGTAGGGAACTGGAGTGAGCAGCTTGCCCACAGGGTATGGCCTCTGAGGCCTCTGGAAGGCTGGCCTTGGTGCCTAAGGAAACTCACAGGCCCCAGGGCAGAGGCGTCTTCTACAGAATACCCTGTCTTCCTCTTCCTATTCCACTTCCCCAGATTTTCAGGGCAGGAAAGGACCTCAGAGGAAAGGCCACCAGCTTCCAGAACAGGAGCCCTCAATGGCGTTCCAGCCCTCAACATGGAGCTCATCACTTCCACCATCAGGGTGGATGGCTGCAAGAATAAGGCCCTTTTGCTGAGCTGAATCCTGCCTCTTCAGGACAGCCCTGCTGGGTGACTTCCTTTGGACCCCATGAAAGTCCCCCAAGATTTGTGGCCATCCCTTAATGAGTCCAGAGGCCCACTTTCCCTTTAGGTACTCGGAGTGGTATAGCCCAGAGAGCTCAGCTGCCCACATGTGTCACTGCTCAGATCTGCTTCCTCTCTCTCTGGTCATAGTATCAGCTACCTGTCCCTATGCCCACTGGTCCCAACCCTAACCTCTTGGGTCCAAGGAGTATTTAAATGAGAACTGGGAGGCTCCTCTCAGTCACCAGCACTACTGTATCTTGGGGCCCCATGGCCGATTGGACCCCTGGGTCTGACTGCCCTCTGAACATGGGAGCTTCACCACTGGTCCCCAGTGGTGCCCGGCTTTACCATTCGACAGGGGATATGGGCAAACCCTGAGCATGTTTCTTCATCTCAAAGACTCACATACGGGCAGTACAAGTATGTGGCTCAACTGAGACAGCTAAGACAAGTAATTTTAAAGCACCAAACCAATGAGGGCCATTAAGGCAAGGGGCAATGGCTCCCAGGAGGAGGTCTCCCAGCCTAAGACAGGAGACAAGGGTTCTGGTCTTGAGGAATGACAAGTGGACACTTTTCAGCCTGGAAGGGAACAACATGCCCCCAGCAGCATCCCAACACACACAGGCATACCCCTGCTCTACCTGCGCATGCGCAGGGACCTACACTCGGCTCCAGCCGCGCTGGAGAAGGCAGTGGCTGACTTGGTGAGAAAGCCCAGGGTCCTCTCAACTGGGACCTGCATATCCTCTAGGCAGACCTTCAGAGGGTGGGGATTCATGCTTGGGCTGGCCTCACCAGTCCTCTCTAGTCCCTCCCGGGCCCTAAAAGTGATCACAGGAAGCAAAGCCAGGCCGTGAAGGCGGCATTGGCCCTGTTCTGATAGCCTCCACACCCTGACTCTGGGGAAGTAGGAAAACGGGGGCAGGCCAGCAATTCTTGGGTAGGCATGCCTCATGCCTATGGAACCCTAGCCGTTTCTCCCTGTTTCAGGGGATCAGCAAAACTCCAACCTGTTTAGGTCAGAACCTTTAGTTTTACCCTTCAGAAAGAAAAAGATTGAGCTCTAACTGCCCGCGCCTTCAAGAACCTCATGCCAGCTCTTCCCAGGAAGCTTGCTCACCTGGCATGGTCCAAGCACTCCACCACCTTGCCAAAGGTGCCTTCGCCCAGGTTCCCCACAATCTCATCTAGGAGAGAAAAGAAGTGGGGCGTGAGGGTCTGGAGAACAGAGGGTTGGCAGCTCCTGCAAGTTCACAGCATTCAAATTCTCAAAAACAAAAGGTTTCTGTCTCACTGCTACACTCTTAAAAACAGAAGTTGCTAGCGTTTGTGTCATTCAGGCAATTATTGGTGGCCCCGCTAAGGCACCACGCGCACTAGAGGCCCCTCCAGGCAGGAGAGGTCTGGTCTAACAAGGGGGTAGAAAGTAGAGAGGTAAAGTTTTACGAAAGGTGGCTGTACATCGCTCTTGGAGCCAATCGCCGATCCGGCACACCAGGTGGCCCTCCTTGTCATCTTCCACACTCCGGCTGCTTCGCTTACTGCTCTGTTGGCTTCTCTGCATGCACCGCCCCCCGAAACGCCATCCGACCAATCGCATGGTAGGCGGTTCCGATTGACAGATTGAAGTGTCAGTCAAAGGCAGAGGTGGAGACGGTGAGGAGCCGGTGGGTTGGTTGGTTGGATTTCCAGATCCCAGCATTTCATAAGGCACACAGCATATATAACGATAGGGATATTGCAAGGGACACGTCAAGACACAAACTGACTTCAAAAACAGAAAAGTAAAAACAGCTACAGGTATGTAAAGAAAACTCGGACATTATCTGAGAAAGATGCCACAAATGTTCAGAAAGACGACCAGCCTCTGCTGCCAAGGGGCCAGGCCAGCCTTGCGGAGAGCCACAGCCCTGACTCCCTCCTCCACCGAGTCCCCCCTCTCGGACCCTCCCATGATGCCTCAGTCAGGGTGAAGACGCAGCGAAAACGGCGCAAGAAGGTAATGGCCCAGGCTGGGTCCTATTATCCAGAATGGTCAGAGGCCACTCTGACTGGCTTCCACTGCAGAATGCGCAGCCTATCCTTGCCTGCCTGTTTGCCCACACAGCCCTGCACATACCCAACAGCTGCCACTCAGAGCCAAGCTGCTACCCCAGACGGCATCCGTGGCCAAACTTAACATCACTACCAGAAACGGCCTTTCATCAGCAACCCTTGTGCCACCAGTTTCGATGAGGGAAGGAGCCCGGGATCCTCTGGGCTGGTTGACCTCCAGGTCTCCCTACCATGATGGCCCAAACAGGCCCCACGTCAGCGCCTGCCCAGCCGTGGCACCCACGCTCCTCACAGGCCAGGCCCATCCTGAGCCTCAGGACAACAGAAGGCGCCCAAAAGAGAAGCAGACCACAGACCTGCACTGCCCTCCTGTGGCAGTGTGTGGCACTGTGCAGAGGCATGCTGGCCCGCCTGTACAGTCAACCTGCAGTCCAGGCCACTCAAAGATGTCACCAGAGAGCTAGGCAGAGAAGACGGCTGGCCCCCTGCACTGGTCAGCCACTGCACCTCATGGGCCTCATGGCTGGCAGGGAGTGAGGGAGAGAAGAGAACGGGGAGGAGAAGACAGCACATAGCCTCAGAGACATACGACGGGTTTTCCTGCCCAGAGGTCTGAGTGTGGTGTGGACCCCTGGTCTCAGCAGAGGTCTACACAGCCGTGCATGCTAGAACACCACCAGGCCCTGCTCTTGGCATGTGGCCTGTAAGTAGACGAGGCCTAGGACTGCAGGCCTTTCTGTCATGTCTTTACATGTCCCATCACACAGGCAGCTCGACTCCTTGCTTTGAGTGCCCTTCATGTGAAGAAGCTGTTGGCTGAAGAGGGCCCGGCTGGAGGTCCGAAGGGATGCTCCCAGCTTGAGCTAACTGACAGATACCCCGCCCCGGCCCATGGGCATTCCAGCCTCCGGCCTTCAGGGAGGGCGTGCAGGCGAGGCGGCAGAAGTGGGTGCCTTCCACAGCAGTGAGAGCACTCAGTTATGTGTGGAGGCCATTTCTAGGTGGGAGGGAGCAGGCCATACAGCTCCAGACCCCATACTAACAACCCAGTTAGGATCCTTAAGAAGTGTTCCTGGCCACCTGCACCCATGTGGCCTGTGCGTGGAGCACTGTGGAAACATAGACAGGCCGGGGCCCGCCAGCGCCGGAACCAGAGCCCCTACAGTTGCCAATGGGCCAGAAGATAGAGGAACCAGGCTCTCTGCTCAGCCCTGTACCTAGACCAGACAACACACACACACGCACACACATGCACACACACCAAATGCATGTGTGTAGGGCTGGCAGTACTCACCCAGACTAGCCAGCCTGAGAGAAAGCTAGAAAGAGATGAGGCCTCAAGGCCCCAGCCAGCACACTCTGGCCACTACTCACCGAGGAGGCGCTGCTACAAGACCTGGTGCGGCGTTTGTGGCAGTGGTGGGCGTGCTTGCGGGTCCGGTAGGGCTCTCTCTCCCGTGACCGCCGCCGATGATGGGAACGTGACGATCCATAGCAGTCCTCTCCAAAGGATGGGCTCCGCTCTTCACACCGGTACGTGTCGCTGTCACGGCGCTCCCGATATCGCCTCTGGTAGGGTAAGCGGTCATGGCTGCCGGGGTAGGGGGGCACACTGGTCAGATGGGGCCCTTCTTCCCACCAGCCAAGTGTCTGCTACTAGGCAAGAGGCATGTGATGGGGCCCCTGCAAAGAGCTCACAAGGGTAGCCTGTTAGAACTGGGGCATCCAAACTAGTGGGTGGGATCGGGGGAAGGAGTGTGTGTGAGAGTCCAGCCCCCATAACCTCGGCTCCTGACAATACCCCACCAGTGCCACAGAAGGCAGAGCCCTTGGGGAAGGGCAGCATGGAGAGTGTCTGAGGTTTCCAATACCCCAGAGCTTCGTGGGGTCTGGGACCTGAGACAGGACCAGGGACCAACCACTGGAAAGGGCTGAGATTATGTTTTTTAATCCCTACTGAGGAAGGCCCAGAGGTTAGCAGAGGAAATGCTGGCCAAGAAAATACGGGAATATGTCATGAGAAGGAAGACTCAAGGACAGAGAAAGAAGGGGCAGCCAGGATGGCAGTGAACACTGAGTCTAAGGGATGCAGGTGAGCTGGAGGTGGAGCCCAACAGGACAGAGCAGTGGTCTAAGTGCAGCCATGCAGAGGCAGCTGGAGAAGCCCAGCTCTGCCACAAGTCTCCAGACTGCCTCCCTAGCCCAACTGAGAGGAGGAGCCCTTCCTTCTGACACAGTTCCCGCTCACCTTCGGGACCGAGATCTCCGGGGCGGAGGCTCCCTTCGAGACGGGTATCGAAGTCTCCCTTCATGTTCCCGACTGTAGGACCTCCTCCTTTTCCATCGGTAGCTCAGGTATGGGTCTGGCTCAGGGGAGCGATATCGCTTACAGTGATGCATCTAGGCCATGAGAAATGGAAAGTCCTGCTAAACATGCAGCCAGTCACCTCCAACCACGGGGCTGCCTGGGCAGCCTACCGGTAGGTGCTCCCAAAGAAGAGGCCCATTGTTCTGTTAGGAGGCAGCCCCTCCCAAGGGCTTATGAAGTGAAGAACTCTGAGGTCACACTGGTCAAAGAGCAGACAATGGGTAACACCCTTCTCTGCCAGTGAACAAACAAACAGCTGCCTCCCCAAGTTAGTGTCATTGGCCTGGTGGCCTGAGCACCTGGGGAACCAGGAGAGCCAGCACAGGTGCTAAGGAGGAACGCAGGGAGGGGCTGCTTGAGTACCATCACAGGAGACAGGGGAGCCTCATGTGCCCCATTCCCTCCAGCCTGTCTGTGGGGTTGCCTGAGGCCCTGAATTGGACCCCGCTCAAGGGAACAAGGACAACAAGGTGGGGGGAGGAGCTACAGGCAGAAATGAAAAGACTAGCTCTTGGAGAAAGAGGTGAACAGGATCTCACAAACAGTTCCTGGCCCAACTGAGGGTTGGGCTCAGCCCTTGCTGGTCCATACTCAGGCGCAGCACCCATAAAGATACAAGGGTACTTAGAGCATCCAAGCATTTTGCACGAGACCCATTTAGCACCCTCAGACCACCTGTGTTGCCATACCAGGCAGTGCCTCACCTCTATCCAACAGTACCATCAGTCTCCCCTCTTCTAGATCCCCTACCCCATCCTTCTCCTTGTGCCCATCTCAGGCTGGGGTGCTCCGGGAGGCAGGCCAAAGGGACCCCGCGTCACTCTCCCTGCGCAGCGGGAAATCGCCAGGCTGAGAAAGATAGCTATGTGAGGGAGTTCCCTGTTGCATCCACACTGAAAACCCTGCTACTGCCTCCATCGGAAGGCTGGGCCACAGACCGTGGCCAGCCTTCCTCCCAACCCTTCTGGACATAGCCAACCTCCAATGATGGGTCAGTTCTGGGCTTGCCTGACCAAGCACATTTCGGACAAACCCATGGAGGCTGTCCCATCTCATGAGAAGGGTCTGTCAGTAGAAGAGCTGAATGGAAGGGTTCCCCTTGGATGAGCAGGGCAGTGAGACACACCTAACCAACCCCTGGAAGTTTCTCCATGATCCTGAGAAAGTCACTGCCCCCAATCGCCCCACACGTAGGTGTCTTCCCATCTACCTTGAAGTCCAGGACCCAGCAATCCTTGGAGATAAATTCTATGTAACAGCACCGCACAGCTCCTCAAGTCCTAGACTATTGTTCGGATGATCAGCTGACTAACATCTCACTGTTTTCCTGCAATTACCCTGCATCGGTGCCCAAGCTATGGAATGAAGGCAGTATCTCACACTTCGTCAAGTGACATGGAGGATGCTCTAGTGGCGAGGATGGGTCCTGCCCATGTGCACTGGGCAAAACAAAGCACCACAGCTAAAGGACACGCTCCAGTCCCCACCAGGCCACAGACTCCCTCCTAGGACCTAGAAGGTTCTTATGGTCACACATGTCCACATCAATGGAAAGAACACAGCTTCAGAGTCAGACAGGTGTCAGTCTGAATTCTGTCACTTCTAGCTGTGTGCCTTTAGGCACATTAAACTACTCTGGCCTTCAGCTTCCTCTTGCAACAAGGGAATAATCTCTTATAGTGTTCTATGAGGATTAGCTTATGTTACTCCTTTAAGGAACACACCTAACACATGTCTTTCCATCAAACGCCTAGCACCAGTCTGCGCCTACAAGAAGTACTAAAGGCAGCTTTTCTTTCTTTCTTGACAGATATATAGAGAGAGAGACAGAAGGGAGAGGGCCCAGAACAGTCTCCACAGCTGTACGTACGTCATCAGTTTTTGACATGGTTTTGTTCCACACAGGTGGGTGGGGGCCTCGTAAGGAGGGAACTGGGCTGGGGGCCTACTGCATGGGAGGCGCACCCTTTGAGCCAGTGGCCAGACCAGGGGGCCAGAACTGGACTGGAGACCTCCTGTATGGGAAGCACACTCCAAGTTCAGTATATGGGTCCCCACAGGCCAGGGCTGGGATTCGATCCTGGATCCTCGGTCCCAGGGGCTGCAAAGTGAGAGCTTAACCTGCTGAGCCACTAAGGCTTCCCCTGAGGGCAGCTTTTCATTAACATTAAGAAGGTCCCAGGTAACACCTCTGGGCCTGTGTTAAATGTCTTGAGGGCAGTAAGGACATTTCATAAGTCCCTTCCCAGGGACCATGGAGAAGAGCTCTGGGTAGAAAACCCTGAACTAAATCCCAGTGTTGCCACTTACTGGCCTCATAACCAAGTCACTCTAAGGCCTTGGTTTACCATGCCTGGAAAATGGAGATAAAACCTCCAAGCCAACCTGGCAAAGGAGATGACAAGCTATAAAGTACCATACACAAGAGGAAATAACCTCTCCTTCAACACATTCTAGGCAGGTGACGTACTGGGACTACCTGATGCTCCTCATTATCTTTCCAGTCAGGACTCTAGGGCCCATTTCTCATCAACTATCTGATCCTCTGATATCCCAGCAAAAGGGTTGTTTATAGAAGCTAAGGGCCACAATTATGCTCCAGAAGGCTCTGCTCTGCACAGGGAAGAAAAAGGTAAGGTGAAGGAAGCCAGGCAGGGGATGCCAGCTTTTTTCGGGATACGGCCTAGTCGGCTTCTCATTTGCTGTTCCTGGCCAGAGAACTGGACTGACAAGAAGAGCAGCCAACCAGGTCAGCGGCTGCCCTCCCGGATCCCAGCCACCCGAGCGCCCCATGGTTATTTTTGGCTGACGCTGCTCCACCACTGCAATCTCAAACCTGCCACCTTGTAAGCCGCCACCACCGGGTGCAACGCTCCTCCTTTTCAAGGGCACGGAGGAAGGAGGCTGGAAGGATGCCAACTCCGCCTCGACGGGGGCCTGGCTTAGGCAGTTTCCACCCCAGCTCCACACCAGGGCACCCGCACCCGGAACTAAAGCACAGAGATTCCCGGACCGGGAGCAGCCGGGACATTTGTACTGTCAGCTTGGCCTGGCCCCTCCCCCGGGCTGGAACAGATCCATCATCACAACAAAACATGCGGGGCCCGGCGACCCTCGCTCGCGGCCCTTCCTGACGCCCCGGGTACCAGAGATCTCAGAGCCCCGTCCCCCGTAACCGCCGCCAATGGCGGCGAGGGGAAGATCCGGGGGACAAAGTGAACGCCAGCCTGGGCCAGAATCAAACTCCAGGGCGCGCGGGGAGGAGGAGACTGCGGATCAATCCTGGAGCCGGGGGTAGAGGAGGGGTCTGAAGGCCCCTCCAGGCTAGCGTAGGTAGCACCCGACCCCGAACGCATTCAGCGGGGCCAAAGCCGGATCCCTGCAGGGGGCTCAGAGGCCGCACGAAGGGATGGGGTCTGCGGTGACCGCCCTCCGGGGGAGTAGCAGCGGGTCAGGGGTGAGAGGTCGGGGCCGCGGCCTAACGTGGCCGAGAAAGAGAAAGGAAGGGAGTAGGCCAAGACCGACCTGGGAGTCCGGGGACCCGCACCCCGCGCGCCCACCCCACCAATTCACCCCGGCCACCATCACCGCGGGCCCAAGATCCCACTCACCGTCTTCCCAGGCTGTGGCTGCGGCTAGGCCCCACTCCCCGCTCCGAGCGCCTCTTCCGCTTCCGGCTCCAGCCTCCGCCGGCGGCGACCCCGCCCCTCGCGTGACGCATCGGTCGCCGGCCCAGCTTAGTGGCTTGGCCGCTCTAGCTCCCGACTCGAAGGCTCTGGAGGACCCGCCTTCTTCGCCCCGGTCTGTGTGGCGTCTGTGGAGACTGGTTCCGCGAGGGCCAAGGGAACGACCCCGGCCCGGCCCGCGCCGTGTCGTGACTCACGTACGTCGGCAAGACGCGCAGGGGCAGCGACCCTGGCTGGTGGGCACTGGGGACCGAAAGGTGGAGCTGCGACCCGGCCAGACGACTCGGCCCGCGCTGCCGCCACCACCTCGTTGGCGCCCGCTAACCCCTTCCTGCGCGCAGGGAGGAGGGCATTGTTGCGCCGCCGCCTCAGTAAAAACCCATCGGGCTTCGAGCGCCCGTCAGGCGGCAAAGTCGGCGGAGGTCGGGGCACCGAGGCTCAAGAAGGCGGTCGCGACCCCATTTACGTGGAAGCAGCAAACCAGACCACATTCTCTTTGTGTGAGGTGTGGGGTGGGCATAGCCATGGCGGCACGCCCAGCCCTGAGGGGCACGCAGAGCGGTTTGTGGGGAAACACCCGAGAGCCCCCCGGACGGAGCCGCTGGGAGAAGGGGGTCTCCTCCGTGAGCACCGCAGCAAGTGGGCAGGCCCCGGCCCTTTCTCCTCGGTGTTAACGGTTAACTCGACGACCCCTGGGTCAACAACCGCACCCCGTCCACACGCACACAGTGTGCCGCGCTTGGCTGGAACGCGATACCGTGGCCCCATTTTCCACATCAAACCGCGGTTGGGCCCTTTGGGAAACCTCACGGCATGTCAGCGTACACGCCCCCGGGCACCAGCTGACCAAGCCAAGCCGGCGGGAGGGCCGCCTAATGGTTCCCACGCCAAGCCAGGGCTCCGGTGGGAGGGGCCAGGCATGCCTCCGGGCCCCGCCCCGCCCCGGCCCCGCCCACCACGCGCCTGCTCCCCAGTGAGGGCCAGGCATGCCTCCGGGCCCCGGCCCGGGCCCCGCCCACCACGCGCCTGCTCCCCTGTGAGGGCCAGGCATGCCTCCGGGCCCCGCCCCGCCCCGCCCCGCCCATCACGCGCCTGCTCCCCAGTGAGGGCTGGGCATGCCTCCGGGCCCGGCCCCGCCCCGCCCCGGCCGGCCCCGCCCCGGGCCCCGCCCACCACGCGCCTGCTCCCCAGTGAGGGCTGGGCATGCCTCCGGGCCCGGCCCCGCCCCGCCCC
>PVKE010006366.1:0-54666 GCA_004027555.1 Craseonycteris thonglongyai | reverse complement strand
ATTAAGGTATTAACTGTTTTTGCTATATTCTGTATTTTTCCACAGGTATGTTTCTGGCTGAGATGATAGAAAAATATTTTGTGTCCCCTACCTTGTTCCGCGTGATCCGTCTTGCCAGGATTGGCCGAATCCTACGTCTGATCAAAGGGGCAAAGGGGATCCGCACGCTGCTCTTTGCTCTGATGATGTCACTTCCTGCATTGTTTAACATCGGCCTCCTGCTCTTCCTAGTCATGTTTATCTATGCCATCTTTGGGATGTCCAACTTTGCCTATGTTAAAAAGGAAGCTGGAATTGATGACATGTTCAACTTTGAAACCTTTGGCAACAGCATGATCTGCCTGTTCCAGATTACCACCTCTGCTGGATGGGATGGATTGTTAGCACCTATTCTCAACAGCGCACCACCCGACTGTGACCCTGACACAATTCATCCTGGAAGCTCAGTCAAAGGAGACTGTGGGAACCCATCTGTTGGGATTTTCTTTTTTGTCAGTTACATCATCATATCATTTCTGGTTGTGGTGAACATGTACATCGCTGTCATCCTGGAGAACTTCAGTGTTGCTACTGAAGAAAGCGCAGAGCCCCTGAGTGAGGATGACTTTGAGATGTTCTATGAGGTGTGGGAGAAGTTTGATCCTGATGCAACCCAGTTTATAGAATATAGCAAGCTCTCTGATTTTGCAGCTGCCCTGGATCCTCCTCTTCTCATCGCAAAACCAAACAAAGTCCAGCTCATCGCCATGGATTTGCCCATGGTCAGTGGGGACCGGATCCATTGCCTTGACATTTTGTTTGCCTTTACAAAGCGTGTTTTGGGTGAGAGTGGAGAGATGGATGCCCTTCGAATACAGATGGAAGACCGGTTCATGGCATCGAACCCCTCCAAAGTCTCCTATGAGCCCATCACAACCACTTTGAAACGCAAGCAAGAGGAGGTGTCTGCTGCTATCATTCAGCGTAATTTCAGATGCTATCTTTTAAGGCAAAGGTTAAAAACAGTATCGAATAAATATAATAAAGAGGCAATCAAAGGGAGGGTTGACTTACCTATAAAAGAAGACATGATTATTGACCAATTAAATGGAAACTCCACCCCAGAAAAAACAGATGGAAGTTCCTCTACCACCTCTCCTCCTTCCTATGATAGTGTAACAAAGCCAGACAAAGAAAAGTTTGAGAAAGACAAACCAGAAAAAGATAGCAAAGGGAAAGAGGTCAGGGAGAAGCAAAAGTAAAAAGAAACAAAGAATTATCTTGTGATCAACTGTTTACAGCCTATGAAGGTAAAGTCTGTGTGTCAACGGGACTCCTAGAGGAGGTCTATGCCAAACTGACTGTTTTAACAAATATTCATGGTCAGTGCCTATAACAAGACAGTGACCTCTTTGTCACTACAACTCTGTGAGTCAGGGTATCAACATCGACAAAAGGTTGCTGTTGTCATTACCAGCTGACACTGCTGAGGAGAAACATAACTACCTAGACAATAGGGATAGTTGTGCAAAGTGATTATTGTAACTACATACACCAAACACCTTTAGTACAGTACTTGCATCCACTCTATTTTTAACTCCCATATCTGCCATATTTTTTAAAAATTTGTTCTAGTAAATTTCTCTGGTCACTAATTCATAGTTTATTCATGATATTATGTCACTATTTTTGTAAATGATGTTTAAGTTGATTTTAAAAAGTATATGAGAGCCCTGTGTTCTTACTCCAGAAATTTCTTAAATAATCAGATAAAAATATTTTGTCCATGAGATGAAATTTTTGCTCAAAACCTGAAAGAAAATTCTAATGTCAACAATTCAGGTACTTTCATTTTCTAGATAACTTTAATTTTGAAAGTGTTTTAGTCTGTTTTATTTGTTTATATCTGAACAGTTATGTGCCTGTAAAGTCTCCTCTAATTTTTAAAGGATTATTTTTATGCAAAATATTCTGTTTCAGCAAGTGCAAATTTTATTCCAAGTTCCAGAGCTCTATATTTAATTTAAATACTTTCCCAAAAAAGGTAATCTAATAATTCTGTTCTAGAAAACTATATCTGAAGTATTGTTTTAGAATAGTTTTCCACTTTCTGCCACAGTATTGCTTTGCCATCTTCTGCTCTTAGCAAAGTTGACAATTTATGTCAATTAAACATCCTCTGTTATGTAAATAGTTATTTTATCCTGTGGTGCATGTTAGGGCATATATATATATATATATATATATATATATATATATATATATATATATATATATATATATATATATATATATATATATATATATATATATATATATACAGCCTGATAAACAACTTCTATTAAATCAAATATGTACCACAGTATATGTGTCTTTTGCGAGCTTCCAGCCAGGATGGATCCTGTGCCATTCATTAAACATGAATAGTATGATTCTATCACTAATGCATGTTAATATTGCCTATGCTGCTCTATTTTACTCAATCCATTCTTCATAAGTCTTGTTTAGAAGCCACATGTTGGTGGTAGAGTGAATTAAACCTGCTCTCTGTCTAGTATGTCAAGCAAAAACTTGCAGTTATTTAAAGGCACTTCTACTTTTGCATTTTTACTTTGAGTATTGTATGGTGTCTCTCTAGATTTCAAGAAAATACACTGTGTACTGCCTATTGTCAAAACCTATATTTCATATTTTGCTAAAAATATCTAAAATTTGTTTAAATTTAAATAATGTAAAAAATATGATTAATTTTATTTGTTGCATTATGTATATAAGAAAATTATTTTCAAGATTGATGACATGGCGATTTCTTTTACTTTATGGTTTTGCTTTTTATTTTTAATCACAACTCCAAACTTTTGAATCTATAAGACTTTTCAATGGATAATGTCCTAAAATAAAATTAGACAAAGGGTTTTGTGGATTTCTTTGTTATATTTTCTACCATGCCAATAGGAGATGCATTGGTCAATAACTCAAACCTAGATCATTTTTCTACCAACTGTGGTTGCCTCAATATAACACTTTATTCATGGACTTTTTTATTTAATCAAATTTTGTAGTATTTGCTTATGCAGACTAGTCTTATTTTTTTAATTCCTTGCAGCACTAAAGCTATTAGAGATATAACATGGGCTCTGTCATTTCTAGCCATGAACAAAGTGGCAAAGTTGTGCAATTACCTAACATTATATATATTTTTTGTTTCTTTGCACAAACCAAAAATTAAATGTTAATTCATTTTACAAAACTATTTACTTGTAGTGTATTGATGAATTGCATGCAGGGAATTGCTATTACTAAAAAGAATGGTGAGCTACATAATTATTGAGCCAAAAGAATAAATATCTCATTTTTTATTGTATTTAATTTCTTGGCCTCTGTTTTTTCTTTTTAATTGTTGGAAGTTTAAATATACATAATTAATGGAACCAGTACTTGATCTGACATTTGTATACATAAAAGTTCACATGAATTTTATAACAACCTAGTGCATGATCCACCAAGCAGTACTATAGAATAAGAGTTATTAAAAGCAGTTTTTGTGAACTTTGGTGTGTGCAAAGAATCACAGCCACCTGTTCCAATTTATATATCCAATAACAATAATAGCCATCTACAATGATTATCGATTTCATTTAAATATATTAGCTATAAGCATTTTAATCTCAACGCCTCTCAATGTAGTAATTGATATAATCTCCAAATCTCTTAGTAGTTAATAAACATTATATATTTTGTTATTTAAATACATTTTATGAACTCTTATTTACAGACAAAGTATTAATGATGCAGTGATTGAGAATTTATATTAATTTTTTCTCAGGGACCCTTAGATTTATAAGATGTCAAAACCAAATATTCTCAGTGGAAAACTCTAATTGTAATGAGTATTTTTTATTGAATTGGATCTACATATGCATTTAATATTATCCCAACATAATTAGTATAATGTAGCTTAATTGGAATTCATTGGCTTCTTTCTGCTCAAGTCAATTTCAGATGTTGCCAATACCACAAAGAAGTCAAGTATTACTTTGCAAAAACCTTAGTCTTTTAATGTGTCCTATTATATAATCATTAGCCAAACAATCTATTAATTGATACACTTCATATCTAAATGATCATCTTCCAAAATAGTCAGAAGACTCAAGATACTTTTTAAAACATTATTCAGATAACTTTAGATAGAAACACAACATTTGGCCTTGATTTTAGGAATGTATGGTTTTGTTTTGTTTTGTTTTGTTTTTTTAACTGAGCTGGCGGCACACCCCAGTTCAGCATGTGGGTCCGCCTGGGCAGGAGCCGGGACTTGATCCTTCGTCCTCGGGGCTTCAAAGCAAGGGCTTAACCCGCTGAGCCATCCCAGCTTTCCCTTGGCCTTGATTTTAGCCCCATTAAAAAATAGTCTTCTTTCCCTTAGATTTTATACCACAATGTTGAAGAATGCTTTAAATAATTGAAAGGATGGCTATTATTTCCTCTGTGATCTTACAGATTTCTAAAAGACAATGCATGATATATAACAGAATAGACAAAACAAATAAAATTAATCATTTGTAGAATTATCTTGAACCACAAATTCCTTCCTGCCTGGTGATTAATTAACATTGGTCACAAAACTTGAGAAAACTGAGCTTAAGTTTTGTATTCCCTAGGGTACTGTTTAATCACAAAAGAATAAAAGATGCACACCAGTGTCTTATAACAGTATGTTTTATCCTTTTCACAAAGAAAAGATTAATCTGATGCATCTGAACATTTGTTACTCCTAAGGGTCCTTTTGGTGGCAGTGTTTCTCTTTTCCTCCTCTCTCTAGAATCGCTCTGTCCTTTGTAATACTGCCAGTTGGTATATTGAAGTGCATATCTGAAACCTTTAAACCTGACAGCTGCCCACTGATGAGAGAATCAAGTTCCTCTTCTTATTATAAAGTTAAACAAAATTACCCTGGATAATCTGCCCCTCACTTATCCCACTATTATTGTCTATCTTTCGCCACAACTCCACAACTCATGCTCCTTCCCTCATAGAATCACATAATTATCAATTACACAACATTTTGGTCTCTCTCCTGTCTTGGCACATGCTACTCTCTTTGCCTGGAGTGTCCTTCCCTCTTTCTTTTTCCCTGGTCAATCACCAATCATCTTTTAAGAACTGGCTCAAATATCATCACCTTTTAGGAAACTTCCTCAGATTTCCCCAAGCAGAAG
Source organism: Craseonycteris thonglongyai (assembly GCA_004027555.1). NCBI lineage: Eukaryota > Metazoa > Chordata > Mammalia > Chiroptera > Craseonycteridae > Craseonycteris > Craseonycteris thonglongyai. Next base: position 49,468 of record PVKE010006366.1, on the reverse strand, counting down.
ACATTTCTCCTCAGACTTCCTATGATGGTGTGTATTATACTGTGGTGTCTTACATCCTTGGCATTTATATCATCTAAAAGATTGTAGTACATCCAAGGTATGGGACACATCTTATTCATTTTATTTTTATCCTTCTTTACTTAATCAACAACGACAGAAAGCGTGTAAATAACTGTAGGTATTCAGATATATTGCTAGTAGAATTGATTCTTGTAGAAACACAAAAAAATATTTAATGACAATCAATACCAGTAACTTTTTTCCAACCTTGCTGAGAATGACTCTCAAATTTATTATCTAAATTCTGATAATCCAACTTTATAATCAGTTTAAAATATACAAATATCTTAGAAATACTGTATACCTTATAACTCTGGTTTACAAGTAATGTCTATTTCCTAACAGACGCTACTGAAACAAAAAAAAAACTCCACTAATTCTATCAGTGAAAGAAGAATTTTACTTAGTTGTCTTTAATTAGAGATATGTCACATGAATAAAAACTAGATTTCATTTTAGTACCTTAATCAAGTAAATATAGTCTTCATTTTTGATAATTCATGAGTATATGGGTTATGTGATAAATTTTAGATTTTATTAATAAATATATGTTTCCATCCTGTAATGAGACAACTATTCTAAAATCTTCCTATCATAAAATATATAAAAACAGAATAAAGTACTTTAAAAGGCCATTTTAATGCATGGCTGGTCTTACAAGAAAACAAGGGAAAGTCCCTAGGACTGACAAAGAAAGTAAGCAAGCAATGAACTCAGAGGCTGCTCTTTGGGTCTCTACGGACCGCAGGTGACCGATAGCTTGGTTTTAATTGACTGCATACAGGAAATAGAAGACAAATATTTGGATCCAATAAGGGTTAGAGATCCTGAATAAATTTAAGAGCCACAAAAAGCTACATACTTAATGAAAACATTTTAAAAAATCAACCTTACAAAAACAGACACAAAGGCAACTTGACAAGCAAACTTCTGTGACTTGCCTTAGCTCTGTGTTAGTGGAAAAAACTCTCATTTGAGATTTATAGCCATAGGCCCAAAATCCACCTGGATTTATGACCCCAAATTTATAATGCCTGCCTAGTACAAAATACTGTAAGCCAAAACTTCAATTTAAAGTAGGCAGGGATTGTTAGTGGCTCCAGGCTCTTGGTAGAAACTTACTAAAATCCTTTCTGAAACACTACACCTCAGCCCAGACCTCAAGTATATACCACAAATAAAGTCCAAGAAACATGAACTCACAATAAAAGAAATAACAAAGTAAACAATGAGAAAACAAAGCTTCAGAGCAAGAGGGGGAGAACACAACCACTAAGTCTTTACATATAGGATATAGTACATTTAATAGTATTAAAAAATAAAGGAGGAATAAAAATATGAGTGAGAGATAAGGAATGCAACATACTTAAAGAATATTACACTATTTCCAGAAATAGAGTATAATAATTAATACAAAATGAAGACTTATATAGGTTACATGGAACTGAAGAGAGAAATAGTGAGTTTGAATCTGAAAAAAAAAATTTACAAACAAAACAGCAGATGCAAAGTTATGAAATATATGAAAAATCTTAAAAGAAAATAAGCAAGGATAAGAAGAAATTAAAATTCCATAATTGGAATTCTAAAAGGAAAATTATAAGGGGATCCAATGTATGATTACATAATGACTGAGAATTTTCCATTATTGACAAATGACATACATTCTAACATTCGGGAATCACAAAAAATCCAAACCAAGATAAATAAAAAAGAGCCATACTCAGGCACAGGTTAATACATTTCAGAACAAAAAACGTCCTAGATAAAATCTTAAAAGTAAATAGAAAATGAAGACAAAGTCAACAAAACAATTTGAATATAACAGCAACAACAAAACTATTACAAGAATATTTGTTAGGTACTTTACACACAGAAAAAACTATAATAATCTTTAAAAACAAAGAGGAAGTTAAAACACTTTCAGATAAACAAAAAGGAGATATTTTATTAACAATATGTTCTCACAAAAGAAATGTCTGAAATATATACTTCAAAACTAAGATAAATTGTTTCATCAGAAATTTCCAACATGCAGAGAGTTCAGACAAAAACAAACAACAAAACAACAACAAAAAACTGTGAACCTATGATTAACAGGATAAAGTAAAAAGAAAGTAATGAAAAAAGCAATAATTTTTACTTCTGTTGTTAAAACTAAAAAATAGAGCTAAAAGAGTAAAACATTTTCATGCAAGGTAGGAGAGCTGTTGATGGGGTTCAACAATTGTAAGGTTTTTGTCTTGTTCAGGAGGATGATAAAAACATTAACTTTAAACTTTTATTAAAATGCTTACTAAAATTTCAAAGATATACATGAAAAAACAAAGTAAATAAAAATGTTAAAACTAGTATAGAAAGAAAATGAAATAACTTGATTTTTTTTTTAATTTTTAATTTACTAATTTATTTTTTTGACAGAGAGACAGACACAGAGAAACAGAGAAGGGGGAGGGCTCAGAGCAGTCTCCATAGTTGTACGTCATCTGTTTTCCAATATAGTTTCACTTCATAGGTGGGCATAGGTCTGCACAGGGCAGAAACCGGGCTAGGGGCCTCCAACATGGGAGGCACACCCTGGGGAGAGCCAAAGTGAGGACACACTCCAGTTCAGCAAATGGGTCTGCACAGCCAGGCTGGGATACAATCCTTGGACCCTAGAGATGTAAGATGAGCACTCAACTTGCTGAGCCATCCTGACATTTCCTAACTTGATATTTAATAAACTCAAAAGCACAAGAAGAAAGAGTAAAACAGAAAAAATAAGATAAATAAAAAGTAAAAATAACCTGGTAGAAATTAGCAATATGATGAGTGGACAGACAAACCTAAAAGATACGTAATCTTCTATTATAATTAAAAGCTTCATCTATTAGGCACATAAAGAACTCTAGAGCAACAGTTCAAAAACTCATGATTCTTTTCAAATAAACATCACATTTATTAAAACATATTAAATAACAGACCAGAAAGCAAGTATTGAAAATTCCAAAGAATTGATATCATACAGACCACATCATGTTCTCTGGCTTGAATGCAATTAAATTTTTAAAAATCTAACTTTTTGGAATATATTTGGAGTCTTAGTTTTAACTGTGGATAAGGACAAAGAGTTTACATCGGTGTCTGAGGCACACTGCTTTAGAGCAGTGTTTGAGAGGACTGACTTTATTTGGAACAGAAAGTATAGAACTTCATGTCTAAGGGTGCTATCAAAAATAAGAGATCTTGGAGGGGAAGCCAGGATGGCTCAGTGGGTTAGGCGCTCACTTTGCAGCCCCGAGGACCAAGGATCTAATCCCAGCCCCGGCCCATGTGGACCCATATGCTGAACTGGGGAGTGCCCCCAGTTCAGTTCTCATCGGGGCGAGACCCCAGCCCAGTTCCTGCCCTGTGCAGCCTCGTGCCCACCTGTGGAATGAAACTGTGTGGAAAAACCAATGATGTGCATCTTTGGAGACTGCTCTGGGCCCTCCCCCTTCTCTCTGTTTCTGTATCTCTCTCTCTGTCAAAAACAATAAATAAATCTTTAAAAAAAAAAAAAGAGATCTTGGTGGACGTTACATAGTAGGAATGTAGGTAGCTCCATGATACAATTAAAACAACAGAGCAGCCAGAAATTTAATAGAGTAAATCAAGAAAAGAGAAAACTAAACAGACCTTCTTAAGATCACAGCCAGTTCTGTGACTCAAGAAGTTTATACATGCATTAGGCCTCATTTATGCAGGAGAAATAATAACAAGACACAGAGAAGGTATGAAAGCACTTCCTGAATGCACACAAACCCATTATACAGGTCATTATAAGGCTCACTTGCATAAGAGGCTTAAATGTAACCTCTGACCAAACACTGACTGCATAACAAAGCATTCTAATCCAAGGATGACTCTCCAGAGGCCAGGATTAAAAATGAATTCAGATATATCTCTGGCAGTCTGAAAGACTGTGTGCATGCCCAAGGTTGTACTAGCTTAGAAGCAGAGTTAATTCATAGTTATTAGTCCCTGGCTGAACACAGGGTCCAAAACCCAAATTCCTTGAACTAGGCCTCCAAGCCACACACGCACATCCAATAGCAAAGAGTAAAAATCTAACTAGATAAGAGGGCTTAAGCACAACCTTTGACTAATAAGTGGCTAATGCTGACCCAAAGACAACACTAAGGTATCCAAGCTAAAAGAGAAAAACAAAGGAAAATAATCAGAAGCAGAACACAGTAGAGGAAATAGACTACAACATAGTTCAGCCAAACCACTAAACAAATTAAAAAACAAAACAACAACAAAAAAAAAAAAACAAGCAAGCAAACAATAATAACAATAATCTTGGAGGGTAGGCAGAAACAAATTCCACAGTTGAGAAATAGTAACTACTGTAAAAATGCCATTAGAAGGGTTTGACAGTGAATTTGAATTGGCAAAACGAAGTCAGCACACGTACATTGTAATGATTTCTTCTGTATAGAGCTCAAAATCTATTAATTCATATCCATAAACAAAGGAAGTAGCACATGTGCTCCAAAGAGATATGAATAAAATAATTATTATGTTTTCAACGCCAATGAAAATATTTTAATGGGGGCAAAAATAAACATTTTATTTCTTGTAAAAAAAAAAGTCAGGAAAATTAACGACAGGTTGATTGATAGAGATTACACAATCTGAAGAACAGAGAGAGAAATAAAATGAAGAAAAATAGAGTCTCAGAAAATTGTGAGACACCATAAAGCATATCAACATAAGTGTAATAGCAGCACCAGAAGGAGAGAAAAGAAAAGAAAAAAACATTTGAAGAAATAATGGGTGAAAACTTTTCAAATGTGATGAAAAACATTAATCTACACATCCAAGAAGATAAGTATTGGTGAGCATATGGAGAAATTGGAATTTTTGCACATTGTTGGCTGGAATACAAAATGGTATCGCTATTATGGAAAACAGTATGGAGGTTCCTAAAAAAAATTAAAAGTAGAACTACCATAAGGTTCAGTAATTTTAATTCTGGTTATTTCCCAAAAGAATTGAAATCAGGATTTCAAAGAGATACTATCACTCCCATTTTTATCACAGACTATTCAAAATAGTCAAGATGTGGAAACAACCTAAAAGTCCATCTATGATGAATGGATAAAGAAAATGTGGCATATACATACAATACTATTCAGGAAAGAAGTTCTGCAATTTGAGACAACATGAATGAACCTTGAGGACATTATGCTAAGTAGAATAAGCCAATCACAGAAAGACAAATACTGCATAATTCCACTTATGCCATACATCTAAAACCATTAAATTCATAGATTCAAAGATTGGAATGGTGGTTGCCAGGGGCTGGAGGCAGGGGAAATGAGGAATTACTAATCAACAGGCATAAAGTTTAGGTTAAGCAAGATTACATAAACTCTAGCGATCTGCTATGCAACATGGTGCCTACAGTCAACAATAGTGTATTGTGCACTTAAAAAATCAAGAGGGTGAATCTCATGTTAAGTGTTCTTACAATAAAATAAAATTTAAGGAAAGCCGAGCTGGCTCAGCAGGTTAAGCACTCGCTTTGAAGCCCGGGGGACTGAGGATCCAATCCTGGCTCCGGCCCAGGCAGACCCACATGCTGAACTGGGGTGTGCTTCCCGAATGCGGTGAGGCCCCCAGTTCAGTTAAATAAATAAATAAATTAATTAATTAATTAATTAATTAATTAAATTTAAAAATGAGAAAAAATAAATAAATAAAATAAAATTTAAAAATAAATAAAGGTGTACAATTGTACAGATGAAATAGTCTTTTTTGGTAAATGCTAAATGAAATAACCTTTTTCAGTAAATGTTCTGCGTGTATTTGAAAACAATGCCTATTCTGTAATTGTGAGGTACAGCAATCTGCATAATGTTTAATCATCTGTGTATTTACTAAGTATTTTTGTCTACCTATTCTATTAGTAACTGAGAAGAAAACATGTTTAAATCTTCTATATAATTTAGGATTTGTCTATTTCTCCTTTAAAGTTAGTAAAGTTTTGCCAGCACACACACCTGGCCTAGACTTCAAAGAAGCCAAAAGAGATCAAGAGGGTAGATGATCTGCCCAAGAAACCGGACCCTGGCAAGATGGAACTGCACACTGACCTGTTCCAAGGCCTGGAGAAGGTGAAGGAAATGAACTAGGCGACTAGAGGAGTCTGAGGCCCCAGTGCTGCCCTGGATGCTTCCAAAAGATAAACAGCAATAGGCACCATTTAGCACATTGCTTGGGGCCATGTGCAACCCTCAGAGCGTAATATAATACATATAATATAATATGGCAGCTGCTTCTGTTCTGTCTAGGAACAATGCTAAACCAAAGCCAGACCGGTAAGGAAATTCTGGGAAATGTAGTTCCAATATATCTGAATTCATTCCACATAGGCTACCACCCCAGGTTAAGGAAGAGTCCAGGGCCCAAAACAACCTTGACATAAATTATATGTAATTCATTTGATTCAGGATGTTAATTGATGTCAAAAGTCTGGATGATTACTGTACCAGCCTACTAACATTACAAGGTATAGCCACAATGTAAAACTGTATTTATTTTCTGATAACAGCTTATTTAAAAGAATATTATGTATGTAAAATATTGCCAAAAATTTGTTCCAAATGTGAATTAAATGCTCACCCCTAATGAATTAATTTGGTAAAATTATATTTGTATAATGTATATAGTGCACATGTGTGCTGCATAATGATAAAACATTTGTTTGTTCTTTATTTTATTTTTTCGTTGTTGGTGGCCAGTTTTAAATTATACTAGAAAGTCTGCTTAAAAAAAGAAAAGGAAAGGAAACAATTTCCTTTCAAATATTCATAATGTATATCAACAATATTCCCAGGTTAAAGCAGTGTTTGGCTTTCCAGTGATCATTAATATTTAAATCAGATTGGGGGACTGGAGGACTAGAGACAAAGTTAACACAAAAAGGGAGGTGGTGAGTAGAAGAAACTGTGCCAGATGCTAGAAAAATCCTTGTGATGTGGCTTTTTTGTTTATGAAATCACTCTTTGGACTCGGCTTTTGGGTAACAGCATTATGTAGAAATACAAGAAAAGAGATAACACAATCAAGCAAATGTCGCTGGAAAGAGGGTAAATGAGGTGAGATTTTCCTTAGAAAAGGCCCCTCCCCCAACTCTCAAAAGGTCTTTAGCTAAGAGCCGCTTCCCGAAGGACACACGGTTGTCATGGAGACCAGAGAGGCCTCATCCTTTGCCCTCCTGGCAGAAATAGCAGGGCTGGCTGGAGCATGAGAACACAGTGATGAGCCCTTTTTGCTGCTTGCAGTGGACATCATGCAATGACCTAGTACATTGAAAGAGAAAAGAAAAAGAATCTGAACCCCACTCCCTCCCTCCACAAAAGCACAATATTAGGGACAATAAGGTTATTCTTTGATCACCTATTTCCTGAGCTAAACTTTAAATCAAAGAGCTGTTTTTTAGAAAAGTCATTTATTCCAAGCTTCAATAAAGATAAAACTATTACTACTCCAGTATAATTCAATCTTTCTATGTAATAGCAATAGTTATTAGTAATAAAAATATAATATATAAATTCTTTAAGAAAGTTATATACCAGTTAAATTATTACTCCTTCATTAAATAACAATAATATGCACAGAAAAATAAGCATTAACAAATTTCTTAATATTAAAAATGACTAAAAGCAAAAATAGAAATATGGAATCTATTGGTACTTAAAAAGAACCTCTTCTATATTTTTATTAAAATGTCCTATTGATATTATAAAACAGAGCAAATTAATTCTACTAGAATTTAAAAGGTAATTAAAAGTAAAGATGCCAGTCATTGATATTTAATAGTATTCTTTATATTTCAATTGTCTGGGCAAGTATAAATAACAATTCTTCCTTTATTCTATAGTCCTCTTAAATTCAAAGGCTAGATATTTTGTCTAGAAAAACTATGGTTATACCTTCAATTTATGTTGACATCCTGCATTCTCTAGGAAAGAATGCTAACAGTAAAAATAATATGTAAATGAAAATGTTAATAAGGTAAATAATAAATTTACATGTAAACTATTTTTAATTTTTAATTACTGCAAGTTACTGCCTTTGGAAAACATTCCAAAAGAAAATAAACACAAGCACATTCTTGCATTTTTAAAATCCTTCTATAAAAATGCTGTGAATGTTTTGGTTTATACATTATTTGTGAACTATTTACACCACTGAAGTTATCAATGTGTTTTTGATGATAGTTAGGTGATGTATAATATGGCTTGAATTTTTTACCTTTAAATAAGGAAACAAGATATTGATTCACTGGAGACTCCATCATTCTAGATTCTGAGGGTATAGTCAAGCACATAAATACAGGAATTTATAGCATAATGCCACACTAATTCTTTTGGAAAACAAACCAGAAATCAAAAACTGTTACATAAAAAAGAATCTTAAACTATAATGAAAATGCAAAATATACTTCCTAGGGAATACTCATACTTTCCAGAAAGAAACAACAATTATAGACCACTGTACTATGTGCCTGATGTTTATAAAAATTTGTCCTATTCATCCTCATAAGACCCTAAGGAGCTAAGGTCTTAAAGACAAAAAAGCTGAGTCTCAGGATCACAAAGTCAGTGACAGAGCTCACATTCAAATCCAGGTCCAGCCGGTGCCAAATCTGCCCAAATTTGTGTCCTACGTACTACATTGCCTCTCTAAAACTATTAGACATGTTAGCTATTTCACAGCTATCTTTAGTCAATATTTTTCTCTGAAATCACATTTGATATTATTTAATATTTATGCAATAACCTTTTATGTAGAGAATAAAAAGATGTGAGAGAACACTAAAACGTTGTAGTTTCTACCCTTGAGCTTAAAATAATTTAATTTCAGAACAAGTTGTTCTAAGTTTAAAGGCTTGATCACATGAAGTGTTCTGTTCTGGACATGGAAAAAAGATTGATTAAACAGACAATGTCTCACCCAATTAGGGCCAGACATCAGTGACACACACACACACACACACACACACACAGGAAATAATTAAACACAAGCTTGAAACAAAGGATGGAATATAAATAGGGACAGTGCAGAGGCCAAAGCAAAATCCAGGCAAAATAATCATTAAATCATTTAACATATTTATCGAGCACCTACTGTGCCTGGCACTGTGCTCAATGCTGAGGAAACAACATTGGCCAAGACTATGTTCTCTGCTCTCGTGGAGTTTACTGGCTAGTAGGGGCCACAGAAAAACAAACAAGAAATGTCAGTGCTCTGTGATAAGGCTAAAAAAGGAGGGGAACATAAAGGCTGCTATGGTAATAGCACTCACCCCAGTATTCACTATTTTCCTATTCAAAGGGATATCTAAGTGAACTGAGGGATAGAAAGGAGTTAACAATAGGTAGCAAGGCTATAAGTCACTTGAGGGAACAGATCATATAATTCTGCAGGGCCTAGCACAGATTCCTGGCAAAGAGTAGACAATAAATATTGTGTGACTTAGTAAACTGATCAAATAAACAAATGAAGAGGAGATAGTCTTGAATTTAACCAAAGGTAGAATAAGTCAGTGTAAGAGCTTATTTTGGAGACAGGCTGGTAAAATATGATTTTTTAACTCTACTTTTGATATTTAAACTCTGAATATTTAGCTACCTATATCCTATTATAAATGATGTCACTGCTATTAATCTTGTCCATATGTAATATTCTTTTGCTGGATATCTGTAGGATAACTTCCAGGGAGCATATATTATTTAATAGGAAAAAAACAGGATATAAAATAGTATTACTATATAACCAATATCTGGCAAACAATTACACAAATAATTTGGGTGTTTGCTTTATAGAAACATGCATAAGCACAAACATACATATATGCGAGGCTATTTATGGGTAAGGATTTAAAAGAGATTAGTTCTATTAACACCAAGTTTACAACGGTTATTTGTTTTATTTTTTCATGTGTATTTCATGTTCATAATTTTTTAAAATGTCCTATAATGAAGCTCTTCACAACATACATACACACAGAATATATATTCAAATATCCATACTGATTTGATGAATCATTATACATAATTTGCTGAAGAAGTATATACCTAGGGTACTTAAGTTTCTGGTTTTAGGTAAATCAAGTAATATAAATGCCTGCTGATCTGACAGTGATTATTGTAATCATATACAGCAAAGAAAAAATTATCCCTGATAAGTGTACAGAACTGGAGGTATTCCAACTTCAACTTCAAAATATCTTAGTGTTTTAATGTTTGCAGAATGAATAGCTAATATTTATAAACCTAAAATCCATACTTTGTGATTTGCATGATTTATGTCAGTTAATTCTCACAACCACCATGTGAGAAAAAGCACTATTTTTATTACCATTTCAAAGATGTGGTACTGTGAACAGAACCAAGGTCACTTAACTCCTAGAGGGCAGGTATTTAAACCCAGGTGACTCCTGACCCCATGTTTACTTTTAACCACCAGAGTAAACTGTATCTTTCAGCTTTCTTATAATGCAGTAAAATTAATTTGAACTACTATTACTACTAATACAAACATATAAAATAAAACAAATTACTATTTGGAGTGCATAGTTTGCCATCTGATGTCCACTTGTATCTCTGTATCTTAATGAATGTATATTAAATTTATGCTAATTAAATATACAGTTTTTAAAGGGAAAAAAAGATTAAAATTTAATATTTTTACAGAGACTCACATCCTGATTACACTAATTTGAGTTATTCGGATCCACACTTGATTGTTTGCAAGTACCTAGTCTTAGAAAATGAAGTCATCTAACATCTGTTATATTTTAAGTTTAGACCAAATCGTATTCTTAGAATACAGTTGAGTTCACTCCAAGTTACTTAGGAAGTAGAAGCCAATCTTCTAAAAGAATTCTTTCCTTTGTTCAAGTTCATTACCCCCCGTTATCTTAATTAACAAATTCCCAAGTGTGAATGATCTCTGGTACTACTTAGACTCCCAAGAGTGTGAGATGGCAACAGTAATGGGATAGGCATCTACAGATGGTTTCTGGTTAATTGCGAATGTCAAGAGTTTGGCATCTAAGTAGATGATTTATTAACTATTTTTCAAATAGTGGAAGATAGTATTATAACTGGTGAGAATGTTAAAAAAAATAAGATTATATGTTCTAGAAACACATTTTTAAAAGGTGCTTTAACTAGTGGAAAGTTTTCTTTTCTTTTCTTTTCTAAGATTTTTTTTTTATTGTTTTTGACAGAGAGAGAGAGGGGGGGGAAGGGGGAGGGCCCAGAGCATTCTCCATAGTTAGATATCACCAGTCTTTGATGGTAGCAGGGCCAAGCAGGGTGGGAACTGGGCAGGGAACCTCCTGTATGGGAGGAGTGTCCCCGCAAGCTAGGGGCCTTCCACACAAGAGGCACAGCACGCCACAGGCGGAGCCAAACTGGAGGCTTCCCACCTGGGAAACTTGCCCTGGTGGGAACCAAACTGTCATGGGAAGCACACCCCAGTTCATCATATGGGTCCGAATGGGCCAGGGCTGGAACCAGGACTTGATCCTCAAACCCCAGGGCTGCAATGTGAGCAATCAACCTGCTTAGCCATGCCAGCTTCCCTTTTTGGGGGGTGTGGGGGTGTGGGGGTGTGGGGGTGGGAGTTTTCTTAACATGGTTGTCTTTCACTAATTAAGTAGGGTCAAAATTGAAAAGTAGAACTGCTATTACTACTAATACACACAAATGACATTTACATTAAAATTCTATTCTGGGAGATAAAATTTTAGGGTAGAGACTGGGTGCTGCCTTGCCAATTGGCCAGACATCAAACATCTTAGCTTTGGGAGTAAGTGTTGAATGAGACCTGGAGGAATGGTGTGTGTTTAACCATACAGGTCTCTACCATAGAAACCAAAGTTAGTGATGATACATCAAAGCATATATTTTAAAGGGTAGCGATACTTTTATTCTACACAGGTTCTTCATTTCTTATGAATTACAAATTCTGTTTTGAGCATTTTTGTAGGCATTTATCTTTTTGTGAAAGAAAATATGTAAACTTACTGTACTTAGAAATGAAGTGTTCATTTACCAACTAAAGTAATAAAAATGACTTAGCTGGCAAAAAAAGTTTCCTATGTCTGTCGTTTTTGGAAAGTAGTTTTATCACTCTGACTTGTCATTCACAAATGGTGCAAGATTTTATTTACACATTTGATTTGGGAGTTCTGTAGTAAAATTTAAAGAGCAGAAAGGGGCTGCTGAATGTGACATTGTTAGCATCACATTGTGAAATGGCATACTAATGAGTAAAGTAATCATTTGGATTAAAACAATTATGATAAGGGCATTCTTAAGAGGATTGTCCCGGGCGACAAGAGGCATCACACACAAGCTCTAGTCATCAAGTGTACCAACAGATAACAGAGCTTATGATTTAGAACCTTACACGGGCATCACATCCAGCTCTTTGAGATGCTCCTGGGTTAAAAACCATTTGCTACTAAGTGTTACTACAAGGTCACCAACAGTGAAGAGCAGCCCATTCTGTAGCACAGCAGTATGCCTCTGTATCTCCATTAGAATAATTTGTATAGAAAGCTGATGCAAATATGATGGTCAAGCAAAAGAAAGAGACTTTTCGTTCCAAGAAGCTTAAACTGGTGAAATTCTAAAAGGATAAGCTAAACTGGAACCATAGGGCATGGTAGCTAATTTTTCCTACTGTGAAATGATAGTATAAAATAATAAATAACAATAAAAGTGATTGTAATATTTAACACTCTAATGAATTCTACTGTTTGGAAGGCATCATGTTACGTAGGGGTCACCAATGCGAGGACCGCAGACTGGTACAGGTTCATGGCCCGTTAGGAAGTGGGTCACAGAGCAGGAGGTCATCAGTGGGCAAACAAAGCTTCATTTGTATTTATAGCCACTCCCCATCACTCACATGACCTGAGCTCCACCTGCCTGTCAGATCTGCAGCTGTGTTACATTCTTATAAGAGTGCAAACCCTATTGTGAACTGAAATGAGGGATCTAGGGTGCACTCTCCTTATGAGAATCTAATGCCTGATGACCTGAGGTGGAGCTGAGGCAGTGATGCTAGCACTGGGGAGAAGCTGCAAATACAGATTAACATTAGCAGAGAGGTTTGACTGCACAGAGACCATAATAAATCAATTGCTTGCAGACTCCTATCAAAACCCTATCAGTGAGTGGCAAGTGACAATTAAGCTGCATCTGGTGTCAGGCTTTATAGTAGCAAGTGAGTTGATGTACTTCAATTGTACAGCCACATATGGTGGCAGGCTTTAAGGCAGAATCCAACACTTATTTTAGTCCATGCATGGCCCACCCATTATTTTATTTACCACTTCTATTTGCACATCTTTCCTGCACTGTGCACTTGTCTCAGCCACAGTTTTGGTAAGACCACAAGCTAACCCTAGCCAAAAAGAGTTAAAAACAAACATCACTGGAGAGCTTCTTTGAAAAAGGGGAAAGACACAATAATGAGACAGCAGAAGACTTTAAGACTGCCAAGAAAAAGAAAGTTTCAGTTAAAAGAAAATACCGAATCCACCCGGCGCCAGTTTGAGGAGTTGCAAGACCCTCAAGTAAGAGCAGCGTCCTCCTCCCCTGCACTGCGATGAGCACCTCAGCTGTGCCCCGGGACCTGCTTCTTCCCCCAAGTCAGAGGATCCATCCTGAGTTCAGAGTAGAGACCAGAGAGTGATGACATCTAAGGGTCAAGTCCAAGAAGAAACAAATGTTCTGAAACTTAAGACAAAAATGGCTGATAAAGAAAATGTCAGTAGACCTACAAGGTGCAAAAATAATTTAACAATGGAAAAAAAGTGTATTCCTTTAAAACCTCCTAATGAATTAACCACTTCAATTATAGCAATTGATACACATAATTTGGAGAATAATAATGAAACCCGGCAGTTGTTACCAAATAAAGATGAGGCTGAAAGTCAACGTATGACATTAAGCCAAGCATTTCACATTAAAAACAATAATAAAAAGAAACAAATTACTACAGAAAAACCAAAACAAGATGCTAACATGCTCAAGAAACTTGTGCTTGGATCTTATCATGGCCAAATTGTTCAGTCTAAGGTAAATTCATTTAGAAAACCTGTACAAGCCAAAGAGGAGAGTCCTTCAACAACAAAGAAAGATTCAACTGTTATCTCTAAAGCCACAAAGCCTCAGCCTATAAACACCAACAGTGTAACAGTGAAAAGTGGTAGAGTCTCAAATATGACTACCACCAAAATTGTGAGCACCACATCTCAGAACAGACAATTTTTACATCCTCCTATTAGAAGTCACCACGATAATACCCAGGACTCCATGAAACGAGGCAACAGTAGATCCTCTGCCAATGCTACAATTTGGAAAGGACCTCATGACAAAGAATTATTGCAATTAAATTCAGTTTTACCTAGTGTCAAAACCAGTTCTTCTCAGGAACTAAAAAAAAAGACACTATCAAGAAGCATCACATCTGAAATTGTAGCCAGGCCTGCTTCATCTTCTAATACCAAACTAACAGAGAAGTCAAAAACCATTGACCAGCGCAGACATACTATAGCAAAATCAGTTATGGATAGTAGAGCTGCTCAGCCCAAAGAAACTGCAGAAGAGAGAAAAGCTCGTCTGAATGAGTGGAAAGCTGGCAAAGGAAGAGTGCTAAAAAGGCCTCCTACCTCAGTAGTTACTCAGCCTAAACCTGAAGGACAAAATGAAAGACCTGTTGGGTCCTTTTGGACAACCATGGCAGAAGAAGATGAACAAAGATTATTTACTGAAAAAGTAAACAAGATAGTTTCTGGATGCCTTAATCTGATTAATGAGGGATGCCCAAAAGAAGAAATATTGGACAAATTGAATAACCTGATTGAAATGATTCCAGATGCCAAAAAACTTGTTAAATATTGGATATGCCTTGCACGTATTCAACCACTCACAAGTCCTATTGAAAATTTTATTGCAATCTATGAGAAGTCCATTCTGTCAGGAGCTCAGCCTATTGAAGAGATGCGACATGCAACTGTAGATGTTCTAACAGTGAAAGTCAAGAAAAAGTTAAATTTGGAGAAGATTTTGAAGAGACATGTGCAGCCAAGGAACAAATCCAAGAGGTCTATATTGAAGATACTGGTGTTAATCTAGAGACAGGAAAACTGGAAATGGAAAATAAACATCATAGAGATGTGGTATTTCTAGATTGTGAAAAAGAGCAAGATGACAAAACAAAAAATCCAGCCATAGATGCTAAAACCCCCAGTAAAGAAACTAGAGAGAGTTGCTTACGGTAATTAAATATAATGTGTCTACTACACCATACTTACTAAGTGTAAAAAAGAAAATGCAGTTTGACGAAATAAATTCTACATTTAAAGAGCTGATGTTTCTAACACCAGTTAGACGTTCTCAGCGTCTTCAAGACAAGACTTCTAAATTGCCAGATATGTTAAAAGACCATTATCCTTGTGTGTCTTCATTGCAACAGTTAACAGAGTTGGGAGATGATGTTGATGCTTTTATATACCGCCCTAATGCAGCACTATGCCGGATGTATACGGGGATTGAAACAACCAAAGAGAAATAAAGCTGTGATAAGGAATGAGGTTTTTAGTATTCTTGGGGTGCTTTCTTTGTTGTAACTTTCTATGTCTCTTAGGTCAGGAGATGGCCAAGTACCTAAGTGTTCATTGTGTCACCTCTCTCACTAGCATTGACATTATGGAGGTTATTGCCTTCTGTGTTGTCAGAAATCTAAATCCTACATTATCTATGGCAACACACTTAAGATTTTCTCTAAGATAGGTAAATTTTATCAATTAGTTTACTATGTTCCTTGAATATAATTAGTAAATGTCATTCTTGTTTCAGTAATATTTCTAATATCTAATGATATTTGTATAAAAACTTCACTTTTAAATTATGTCCCTTGAAACATGATAGGTATATATTGTAAATAGTTCTCTTTTCTCCATGTACATAAGTACCACCAATAAAGTTGTTTTATATATCTTTGAACTGTTACTTAAATGGCATATATCCTCTACCAGCTCTACTGTTTCAAATAAGTAATTGGTCATTGTAAGAGATTAGATAATTTTAAAACTGTAACATGCATATGGTTGAAAATTACACAATCTTATTTACCTTCATATATTCCATTTGTACAAT
This sequence comes from Craseonycteris thonglongyai, assembly GCA_004027555.1. Lineage (NCBI taxonomy): Eukaryota > Metazoa > Chordata > Mammalia > Chiroptera > Craseonycteridae > Craseonycteris > Craseonycteris thonglongyai. Next base: position 33,188 of record PVKE010006366.1, on the reverse strand, counting down.
AGCATCTATTTCCTACTTACTGTCTTGTGTTCTAGAGAATAGGATTTTTATTTTTTAAACTGTACCTTAACAGGAATACAATAAAATATCTATGTAAAAAAAAATTAAAAAATAAAAATAAATAAATAAATAAAAGAAAATACCAAGAGCCCTACTTAAATTACAGGTTGATTGCAACTGGCAATTCAAGCCCACTTTGTATAACATGTGATGACCAGCTATACAACAAAGCCATGAAACCAAAACTGCTTCACCACATTGAGACCAAGAACCCTGCATTAAAAGACAAGCCTTTGGATGTTGTTTGTTTATTTGTTTCTTTTTAACGTGAACATGTAGAACAGAAACAATTATTTAAGGCCACAGATTTGTCAAATCTTTCTGCACTGAGAACATCTTTCTTTGTAGCTAACTGTATGGCTAAAGCTAAGAAGCCCTTTACTAGTCATTCAAAGGCTGGAATGTATTCCTCAAAAGGTAGCACCATAACTAGATGAATTGATGAAATAGCAGAGGATATTGAGACACAATTGTTAGAGAGGATTAGTGAATCATGGTTGTACTCATTAATAGGTTTATGAGTCTACAGATGTTGACAACAAGGCAATAATGCTTGCTTTTGTGCAATATGTTTTTCAGGAGGATGTGCATGAGGATATGTTATATGCACTTTTGTTGCCAATTAACACCATAGCTACAGAACTATTCAAGTCTTTGAATGATTGCATATCAGGAAAACTGGATTGGTCATTTTGTGTCAGTATATATATGGACAGAGCAGCTGCCATTACTGGATGTCTATCTGGTTTCACTACAGGGGTCATAGTGGTTGCTTCTGAAGGTGAGTCTACACACTGTGTCATCCGTGGAGAAATGCTGGTTAGTCAAAAATTGTCACCTGCACTTAACAATGTTTTGCAGGATGTGATTAAAGAATTGATCACATTAAATTGCATGCCCTTAACTCATGTCTGTTTGTGCAACTCTGTAAGATGAATGCAGAGCGCATACACCTTCTCTTACACAGGAAGTGAGATGGTTTTTTAAAGGTAGATCACTGGCCAGAGTTTTTCAATTACAAGAGCCACTTCAGAGATGTCTTTTAGAAAAACAGTCACCATTGGCAGCACATTTCAGTACCCAGAATGAATCGCAAAACTTGCTTACTTGTGTGACATATTCAAGCTGCTCAACAAACTCAATCTGTCAGTTCAGGGGAGAATAACAACTGTGTTCAAGTAGGCAGATAAGGTGGCTGTATTCAAATTCCTTTCACTTCTGCCTTTGACTAGAGGGTCTATGCTCCCTCTCCTTGAATCTGGATGGGTTCTATGATTGCTTTCACCAATAGATTACAGCAGATGTGATACCATGTCAATTTCTGAACAAAGGCTCTTATTCCTGTCTCTTAGAAAACTCTCTGGGGAAAGCCAGCAGCACTATAAGAAAACCAACTACTCTAAGACCATGATGCTGTTAAGAAACCCAAGAGAGCTATATGGAAATGCCATAATGAGAGTGAGATGCCCAATTATCCCTCAGCTTGTCCAGTGCTATCACCCCAGGCAGATATGTGAGGAAGTGTGATGATTAATTTTATGTGTCAACTTGACTGAGCTAAGGGATACCCAAATAGTTAGATAAGTATTGTTTCTCAGGGTGTCTGTGAGTGTCTCTGCAAGAGATTAGCATTTGAATCAGTAGGCTGAATGATGAAGACCCACCCTCCCTCACCAATTTTTGCGGACATCATACAATCCATTCAGAGTTTGAAAAGAGCAAAAAAGGAGAGGAAAGGTAAACCTTCTCTCACGGCTTGAACTGAGACACCCATCTTATCCTGCCCTTAGATATTCAAGCTCTTGGTTCCCAGCCTTTCACACTCAGACTAGGACTAATACCATCAACCTCTCACTCTCTCCAATTTTCAGGGACTCTGACTGAATTATAGTACGTACTGGTTTTCCAGTTTTTCCAGTTTTCAGATGGTAAACTGTGTTACTTCTCAGCCTCCATAACCACAGGAGTCAACTCCTATAATAAATCCAAGTTAAATGACCAATAAGATATACATTCTACTGGTTTTCTGGAGAACCCTGACTAATAATACAGGGAGGCAGCCTTAGATGACTCTACCCCAGCTGTTGACCTCAACTGCATAAGAAACCTTAAGTAAAGGCTTCCCTTCTGAATTGGATCAATTCACAGAATTATGTGAGAAAATACTAATTATGCCAGTAATGTTTGAGGTGGTTTGTTAGGTGACAACAGATAATCAGAACACCCTTATCGGGAAGCCAGGATGGCTCAGTGGGTTAGGCGCTCACTTTGCAGCCCCAGGGACCGAGGATCGAGTCCTGGCCCAGGCCTGTGTGGACCCATGTGCTGAACTGGGGAGTGCCCCCAGTTCAGCTCTCACCAGGGCGAGACGCCGGCCCATTTCCTGCCCTGTGCAGCCCCGCACCCACCTGTGGAATCAAACTGTGTGGAAAAACCAATGATGTCCAACTATAGAGACTGTTCTGGGCCCTCCTCCTTCTCTCTATCTCTATCTCTGTGTATCTCTCTCTCTCTGTCAAAAACAATAAATAAATCTTTAAAAAAAAAAAAAAGAACATTCTTATGAAGTGGTAAGAGCCAGAATTTAGACAGTAACACACAAGATCTCTGCAGAAGGTCTACTAATTTCATAACAATACCAATTCACCCCTAATACAAGATAGTATTTGCCTTTTTCACTATGTTGATATTTGCGTATATGGTGCAAAAGCGTGGGTATACAAAATTGGGGATGTCTTAGCCTAAATCAAGGCAGTGACACCAAATGATAAGAATAGGCATTAAGGGGAAGCCGGGATGGCTCAGTGGGTTAAGCGCTCACTTTGCAGCCCCAGGGACTGAGGATCGAATCCCGGCTCCGGCCTGTGTGGACCCATATGCTGAACTGGGGAGTGCCCCCAGTTCAGCTCTCACTGGCATGAAGACCCTGGCCCAGTTTCTGCCCTGTGCAGCCCCCTCCCACCTGTGGAATGAAACTATGTGCAAAAACTAATAATGTGCAACTATGGAGACTGTTCTGGGCCCTCCCCTTTCTCTCTGTCTCTGTATCTCTCTCTCTCTGTCAAAACAATAAAAATAAATCTTAAAAAAAAAGAAAAGAATAGGCATTATATTCTTACTGCCACACACAATTTTTAAAAATACTATTTAACTTTAAAATGTGCTAGATGAACCAATAACAGCTATTAATTTTATAAAATTTTTATCATATGTATTCATATTTTGAGTATTGTGTGGCATAATGGGAGTATACAACAAACCATTCTGTTTTATACCTGTCATCTTGAGGAAAAGCAATTGGTTATTGAGCTTGGAGATAAACTCGCTTCATTTTTTATGAAATGACATTTTTACTTGAAAGATCAACTGACAGACAAGCTATGGTTATTCAGACTTGAGTATTTGACAGGCATTTTCTTGGAAACCAATAAAACAAGCCTGTCACTTCAAGTAAAAAAAAAAACTGACACTATTTTTGCCAGTGATAAAATTTGAACTTTCCAGCAAACATAAAAATTTTTGCAAAACTTGTAACTGCCTCTGTGAAACTGGCAGCTTTCCAATACCTAAAAACTTTTCTGATGAGCTCAGTGATGATACTAACAAGTGTAATTTTTTTGTACTGTATAATGAAATGTGTTAACATTGGAAAGATCTGCATAACTCAGGGAAGCATTATTTTCCATTTGACCAATCCATGATAGTGAAAAAATCACACAGGCATTAAGATCCTCTCAAAGTGCAAGATAGCTCAGTAGACTTTAAATGACACAAAGAACTCAAATTTTACTGATTTGGTTTTCAGATCCCACATGGCAACTAATTTTTAAGAAATACCCACTTGTTGAGTTTTAGTGTAATATTAAAGAACAATATTCACAATTATCTGGGAAGTTATTAAAATATCTATGTGAGGTCATATTCTCTTCATACATTTCATCCAAAACAATATATTGCTATAGCTACAATGCATAAGTAGATATGGGAATCTAGTTGTCTTCCATTAAATCAGGCATTAAAGAGATTTGCAAAAATTTAAAACAGTGCCACTCTTCTCCCTACATTTCTTTTGTTTTGGCAATCACAGTTGTTTTTCACAGAGACACACACACACACACATTTATGTTACCATGTAACAGTTTTATTATTGTTACTCTAAAATAAATGCATCTTTTAAATTTTTCTTAGTTTTAGTTTCTAATACAGTAATTAGCAATATGTATAACCCACATAAAAACACATTGACATTCTTAAAAAAAATTTAAGAGTATAAGGGAGTCCTGAAATAAAAAATTTTGAGAGAAAACTCAGGTACAGTCGTAAAAAATTAAAAGCATAGAAAGTAGACAATAGTGATGGTTGCACAAAAATATGAATGGGCTGAATGCTCAAGAACTATATAGGTTAATGTATAAGGAAAGAGCATTTTATTTCATATACATCTTACCAATTCAAAAAGACCACTGAGTGCAAAAGAAAAAGGGCATAAACACAAATGTTTCTTTATTCAGAAAAGTATACATATGTGTCCCCCCATAATGTATAATGGTCTAAAACTGTTAAAGGAGAGCGCACAGTGCATTCTTTCTAAGCCTGCTAGGATCCATGGGGAGTATGCTAATAGGATGGCCAAAAAAAAAAAAAAAAAAGTTTGAGAGCCACTGCTCTAAATAAAACACTTCACAGGTCACACACACACAAACATTGATCTGATTATACATTTATTCTGAGCTAAGAGATCAGATGGCCCAGGCAGCAAGGAAGTAAGCACAGAACCACAAACAGGCCTATCTGAAATTATCTGCATATGGCATTGCAAGAGAAACTGCAAGTGTCTTTCATGTAGAATGGTCTCATGATCTTATATCAGAAGCACACCTGTATACTAACTACACAAGGACTTCACAATTTATGTCATTTACATGCAGAAACACATAGTATCATGCCATGGAGTTATCATATATTAACATAGAAATTTTATCTTTTCTTGTGTCCTATTGTCACTAAATAATAAAGTTAGATAATAAAGGCCTGCTTCACATTTACAGCAACATCATTCTTGGGTTAACAGTGTTCTCCTAAAAAAAAAGTGTCACTGTCAGTTTCTGGCTGGAGAGTGGATGTATTATTCCCTGGGTTCAGACACTTAAGCTCTTAACAAGATCCTTAGGACATTTTTACAATCTTATTATTATTACATGACAGGCAAGAATAAGTCTACTAGTAACAGGCTGCATGAAATTAAAATAAAACAACTTAAGTAATTAGGTAAAGATATTACAAAAAAGTACTATTATGTGCTATGCTTAGATTCTTTTTTAGAAAAATTTCAAACAGATTTTTCATCTGAAGCTTTTCTGGAGTAGTGCCATCGGTAAGAATGCTGTTGCTAACTCTGCAATTTATTTTTAGTCAGAATTACAGATAACCCTTTTGTTCTGTTTACAGCCTACGCACTCATGAAACATTCCCTCTTTTCCTAACCCAGGAATTAGTTGCTTCAGTACTCTGGGAAGAGAGTCATACTGTCACCACATGACTCATTTCGATAAGGAGCCTAGAGCATTTCATCAAGATAGTGTTGCCATGGCAAATAGATACAGTATCTATAGAGCTCTGTGAGAATCAAGGGGAATAGAATTAACACTTAAAGTGTATATGCAGCTATATTAATATAAAAGCATGCACACATGCATGCTAATTCAAATGGTAGTGGAGTTATGTTTTATTTCTGTAAGGAGCTTATAGAAGGACTTATAGAAAATGCTATCAGATCTTTCTTTTCTTTCTTCCTTTTTTGATTGCATAAAGAGTTTCAACTGGTTTTGAAAAAAAGATAAAATACAGTATTTTAAATACATGTTTTCCTAACTCCTTCTGGCAAGTAAAGAATATGTCTCACTAATGGCACTTTCACAGATACGGGAAATAACATACCTTTAAATATTTTATGTTTCTTAAAAACTCCCATGACTACATCATTAACTCTGTTTCTAAATGTGGATATGTACTTACATAAAGAACATAAAGCTTCAGGCCAAGAGCTATACTGATTTAAAAAGTGTTTTCACTTTTTTTTTATAAATAGAAGAATGCTATTTATGAGAAATTACTGACTAAATTTGTGCTAAAAACACTGTATATTAATTTTTAAAATATTACTGTATATAATCTTAATGTTTCTCTGAGCTTATTGTAAGTTTTAGCCCTTCCTCCCTTCACATTGTGTACCCTCTACACATACATACATAGACATGAGAAATTAAATTTAGTTCCCTGGGAATGTTAAATAATTCCAACAATGACATGGCTCAGATTATCTAAGAAAGTAACAGCTGAAATAATAAAACCCAAAATAACTTTCCTCATTAAAAATATAAATTTTATGTAAATAAAATTGGTAAATTTTTAAATTTATCAAAAATTATGAAAGTAGGGAAAGCTGGGATGCTTCAGCAGGTTAAGCACTCGCTTTGAAGCCCCAGGGACCGAGGATCAAATCCCGGCCCCGACCCATGCAGACCCACATGCTGAGCTGGGGTGTGCCCCCAGTTCAGTTCTTGCCTGGGCCTATGTGGAAGGCTCCCAGCCCAGTTCCTACCCTGGTATCCCTGTGCCCACCTGTGGAGTGAAACTATATGGAAAACTAATGTCAACTAGGGAGACTGCTCTGGGCTCTCCCCCTTCTCTCTGTATCTCTCTGTCTCTGTTTCTCTCTGTCAAAAATCAATAAAAATAAATCTTTCAGGAAAGCAACATAACTTTTGATTCCCCGGGTAACAGCTGTGAGAGGTAAAATAAGAAGATATTTATATAAGACTAAATTAGAGCTAAAATGAAGATAGAGTTAATATAAATATATTTGGTTAAAATTACAACATTTCAGAATGTTTTACAGCTCTATAAACATCACACCAAAAAGTAAAAATAACACAGCTATTTAAAAATATCGAATGTGTAAAGCCAGGATGGCTCAGTGGGCTAAACGCTCACTTTACAGCCCCAGGGACCAAGGATCAAACCCGGCTCCAGCCTGTGTGGACCCATATGCTGAACTGGGGAGTGCCCCCAGTTCGGTTCTCACTGGGGTGAGACCCTGGCCCAATTCCTGCCCTGTGCAGCCCCACGCCCACCTGTGGACTGAAACTATGTGGAAAAACCAATGATGTGCAACTATGGAGACTGTTCTGGGCCCTCCGCCTTCTCTCTGTCTCTGTCTCTGTCTCTGTATCTCTGTATCTCTCTCTCTCTCTCTCTCTGTCAAAAACAATAAAAATAAATCTTAAAAAATATATATATAATCGAATGTCTCATAAATTACTTCTAAAAAGTAGCCCAAAATTTACTGTCAAAAATTTTTCACTTTTCAGTTATTTTTATTTTTTTATCAGTCCCACTTTAGTCCCAGGGAAAAGGGCTCACAGAAAGGCTCCATGGGCTGCAATGAATGCCATAGTGGGAGACTGAAAAAGAGAAAAAGAATAATTGTGAATAAATAGTGTTAGAAATTGGGAGGGGAAGCCGGGATGGCTCAGTGGGTTAGGCGCTCACTTTGCAGCCCCGGGACCGAGGATCAATTCCCAGCCCCGGCCGTGAGGACCCATATACTGAACTGGGGAGTGCCCCCGGTTCAGTTCTCACCGGGGCAAGACCCTGGCCCAGTTCCTGCCCTGTGCAGCCCCCTCCCACCTGTGGAATGAAACTATGTGGAAAAACCGATGATGTGCAACTGCAGAGATTGTTCTGGGCCCTCCCCCTTCTCTCTGTCTCTGACTCTGTATCTCTCTCTATGTCAAAGACAATAAATAAATCTTTAAAAAAAAAATTGAGAGATAAAGAAAGAGGCTGAAGATGATTTACAGATTTCAGAATTAGTGACTGAATAAAAATGGCAGTACCAATGTTTCAGATAGTAAATATAAGTAAGGGGGCATGTTGGGTGAAAGCAGTTGGCTCTATTTAGGAACTGTTTTATATGGGATATTATTGAGACATCCTGGTTAATTGAAGCCCAAACCATCTAGCTCCAAAAAGTGGGCTCATAACCCCTAAACTGTACAACTCTTACGTGTGCTATAGGATTAGAAGTGCTAATAGTTACAATGAACTTAGTATAGAGTTAGGAAGTTTTCTGTAATTGTTCTTCAAAGAGGCTATAAATATTCAAAACATCAATATTGTGTTTCCATTGCTCAAAGCCAACTTTTGATGACTTAGATCAACAAAAATCTAAGTCATGGGCTTTCTCAAAAATCCTTTTCTCTTTTACCTTAAAGTAGAGCTACTTTCAAGGACAATGACAAGCTCATCGGGTTAGAAGGTGTGACTAGAAAAAAAAAAAGTCTAGAATGATGAACTTATTTTTTAAAACTTTGTCTAGACTTACATTGATATGATATTTCTATTATTTTCTGTGAACAGGAGTATTAGGTAATGAAACATAAGCATTCAAATATAAGATCTAGGAATGTGGCTCAATTGAAAATTTTAAACTTTATAACCATTAATTTTTATAGAGCTCATATTTCAGATTTATAAGATTCAACTACTAAAAATAAAATGGACTCAGCCAATCTTTCCTTGGAAGCAAGGCATATGTGTAGTATATAAGTATATATTAGTAAGCCTAGTGTTAGCACATGGCTCTCACATAGTAGGTGCTTAATATTGTTTCTTAATTACATTATCAATATAAATTTTTTACAATTCTGAAAATATTTGAAATATACTTAGCTAGCTAATTTATTATGCCCTGCTTCTAACTGAAATTCTCTCTTAAAAGAAGTATAAAAGTTCAAATAATTTTTAAATAAATAAGAGTACAATTTTGTCTAGCCACTTGCTGAAAATAAACAGAGGACTCAGGCAAATTCATACCCACCTGCCATTGCCACAACACTCATGTGAGAATAAATAAACACAAGCAAAAAAGTATTAAAAATTGATAAATAATAAAAAATATATAGGCCATGTCCAGCTTGGTCTAACATATGAGAAGATCACAAAAAGGAAGGCACTTTGCTTTTATCTTCTTGCCCCATAGATATTTATAAAAGAAAAATGATGGTCAATTAAATTGGGTTGATGTGATATGAAGCAGGAAACTGAAATCTGTAGCCGTCTCCTGGGTAATATAAGGGAAATGAGTCAAAAAGTTACATTTTCTTTTTTTTTTTTATGGTTAAATTTATTGGGGTGACATTGGTTGGTAACAATTAGGTAGTTTCCAGATGTACAAATCTACATTAAATTACCTATACATTGCATTATGTGTTCATTTTCAATTAATAGCTCTAGAAATTATTCATGAAACCAGCTTTTTAAATTACCTAAACCAAATCAGGCACCAAAAAGAAATAATCCATGGAATAGGATGAACAGATTAATCCATTTTATTCAGCATAATAATTATATGAAATGTTTAACTGACTTTCTAAGCAATAGAAAATTATTTAAATTAAAAAAATTTTTTTTTTTACTCTCTTGTATAGTCCCAGAGACAGAGTTTGTGCACGACTATGATGACCTAGATTCTCATATCTGCAAATCTTGGCTACAGGCTTCTGAATCCCTTTAAAATGTAATTAAAATTTAAACAAATATGTAGAAATATGCCCTTTTGCTTTTCACTTTCTGCCAATGACTGTGGTATGAACAGTCTAGTAATATTCAAAGTTCATTCATTTTATAACCTAAAATATCTAAATGCAATTAACTCTAGCATGCTTGATGAAGTGTTCTCCTAGGAGAAACAAATCTCATCCTACAGATCAAGGGCTACATAATGAACCACTAAACTCAAAGAAATATGTTGACTTGATTTTTAAAACAAAGTTTAATGGCATTATATCACTACTAATCCTTGCTCCTTCTATTACCTTTACATGTTCAACTGTCTCCCAACATGATCTTTCCAAGTTCTGTAAGCTCGGCCTCAACACAGCTGGTGCACTTTTACTGTTAGCTCCCAGTTATATAAGTAATGAATAAAGACCATGGGAACAATGATCTGGGGAGTATGTTGGGTTGCTGAATAGCCATAATGCAATCAGGAGGTAGTCTCAGCCTCTCTAAGTGCCTATTTCACTCCAATAGTACTTTCTGAGCTATTATATAAAGAAGAAATTTGTGTTTAGAACATGGTAAGGGCAATCCAGGCCAAGCACTGTCTTCAAAAACCTGACGCTTCAAACCTATCTGTTTGTCTCTTTGTCTATCATTATGTCATCATCTATTCACATAACTACCACTAGACTTTCAATATTTAATACATACTGGTACAATGCCTATTATATGGCAGGAGTTCAGCAGATACTAAAGTAAGATAGTCTGTGTCATACATGGCTAGTGTCTAATGTAGAAAACCCATGTAAAGAAAAAAAATCACAAACACAATGAATTACATACTTTAGAAGACAAAAATTTTAGCCTCACTGTGTCCAGAAGGAATTAAACTTCTTATATTAAAAAAACAACACAGACACACACAATCCAATGTCATGTATGGCATAACAATGAATACACAGTGTGGTTCTTTAGCTGCAGGCTTATTATCTTAATAATTGTTATGATTTAACCCTATTTCTTCTTGTTCCTTCATAGAAATGACAACTCCTGAATTGATATTCTGTTTATAATAACCTTTTTTTTTTTTTAATTAAAGAAGGATTACATCTTTCCTCAGTATTCTTTTCCTGGGTTTCAGTCCAATTTTCACAGTATTCTTTTATTCATTTCTACACCGATCATTTTTTCTTCTACCATTTGAAGGTAAAGGAGAGAAGCCTACAACAGATACATTATGGTAATGATGACTATAAGAATTAGTTAGATATTACATAATGTCCTCCTATTAACATAATTCAGTTACTGAAATTTCATATGGCAGCTTTATACTATTGATTCACAGATAGTCACTGAATAGAATTCAAATTATTTTGAGCCTGTATTTTGCCTGGTCAGTTATTCTCCATCTGTGTAGTTGGCTTTTTGTTCTTAAATATCCTGCATATGTGTAGTTGTGAATTTCTCAGCTCCTCTTTTCTGGTTATGAACATGTTAAACATACTTTGAGGTATCTGCCATGCCATGCCCTGTATCACTAAATCTGCTGAGTGACTGTCATTCCTGCTGAAGGAGACCACACCCAGTAACCCTGCTACTTCCATCCTCAGAGGGGAAAATGTGATGTAAGTGTGACCAAACCAATCAGAACCTTTCTTTTATCTCTCCCTCTGTCTCACAGATACAAAAACAACATCTAGTTCGTGTTGAGCTATAATGTTGTGTAGCCCCTAGACTGGTAACCATGTTCATTTATTTAAAAAATATTTATTGAAAATATAAGATAATAAAGAAAACATGCACAGTCCAGAACCTTTCCTGGTGAAGGAGAATGACAATAAGCAAACAATTGTGAGTAATTATTTAACAAGTCTAGACTAGGCTTTCCTTATACATGACTTCACAGCATAGGAACTATTAAGGGTTGTAAAGGGGCCGGGGAAGGGGGGGTAAGAGGGTTGCTATATGTTTGTGCACATATGTCTGTGTATTTAGAGGGAAGGAATCCCTCAAAGAAGTCACTCCCAAGTAGCAACTTAAAAAATAATGTGTTGGCCATGCAAATGGGAGACTGAATGAACAATATAGTCAGGAGAAACTCTATATGTAAAAACTCTAAGATAGGAAGGAGTTTGCAAAATGAGTAAATTGGAAGGAAAGACAGCATGCAGGAATTTGGTGGGGAAATGGAAGACTGGGGTGGGTAAAGCCTCAAAAGGCAGGCAGGGACCAGATCATAACAAGCCTTGTCATCTATCTTAAGGAATTAGTATGATAAGTAAGGTGAACCAGCAGAAAAAGAATAAGAAAGAGTGAAGCAAATATGAGAGATCACAGGGCCCCTGAGTAATGCCTCATTCCTTAAATCTCTTAGTTTAAGTTCCCTGCAGCCAATAGTGTGTCCCTGCTCTCCAATCTGCCCTCCACGCTGCCACCAGCATTATCTTTGTAAATACAGATCTTATTGTACCATGTCCTTAATTTAAAAAACTCTGATGACTGTCCATGTGCCAGTCCATGCACACCATCCTAGTACGCATCCTTAAGGAGTATACAATCCCAGTATACAATCCACTTTTCTAGGATCATCTTCTGCCACTTCATCCCATTCACCTTGTACTTAGACCATACCAAGCTACTCATTGTTCATTAAAAATGGCACATAGCATTATGTCTCCTTGCTTTTGTTTATGGCTATGCCCTTCTTCTGCAATGTCTTACCTCTTTTGGAAAGTTTCTACAAGCCTTATGGCATGTCATCCCATCCATGAAGTCTTCCTGTACTACATTTTCTGTACTCCAATGGCATTTGATCCATGTTATTTATATGAAATATACCTTTTCAAAGTTTTATTTATGGATTTATACCCACAAAATATGAGTATTTTACAGGCATTTCATGAGTAATTTTTCACTGTATCTAGTACATAGTATTCAAGATGTTTAGAGAATAAAAAAGCATATTATCTTTTGGCTAAATCAACACATTTCATAGCATCCCCAAAACTGAGTTTTACATACAATTATGATTAATATTGATTTTTTTTCCCATGGAGTCATCTAATCACTAGACTTTAAAATGCAGTAGAATAAAAAGAGTTCTAAGTTATGTATTACAAATAGATAAATTTTATTAACTATAAATTTTTCTTATATAAAATATGACTCTATTGAAACTATTTATATTTTTAAAAGATGAGATAATACATAAAAGATGGTAATATATTCCGCTCCCTAAAAAATGTGATTCAAGAAAAAAAATGCAATGTAAAGCAGTTAGGTAAGAGGTAAAGAAAATTGGAGAAGCTGGGATGGCTCAGCAGGCTGAGCGCTCGCTTTGTAGCCCTGGAGCCCAAGGATCAAATCCCAGGCCTGGCCCAGGTGGACCCATATGCTAAACTGGGTGGGGTGTGCCCCCAGTTCAGTTCTTGCTAGGGCCCACATGGGAGGCTCCTGGCCCAGTTTCTGCCCTGCGCAGCCCTGCGTCCACCTGTGGAGTGAAACTATATGGAAAACTAATGCTGTCAACTATAAAGATTGCTCTGGGCCCTCCTCCTTCTCTCTGTCTCTGTCTCTGTATCTCTCTCTATCAAAAACAATAAAAATAAATCTTAAAAAAAAAAATTATCTTTCGTAAGAATATCCAAATATAACCTAACTTTTCTTCACTAAACTGCTGATAAAACTGATTTTAGAATATTTTGATATTGTCTTATACATATGTATAATATTTTAAGAGGTTTATACTTTTAAAAATTGATCTTGACACTTTCATTCCACACTCTGCCAGTGCCCACTGGTTACCACATAAACAAACATGCTGGTCTTTCAGTACACATAGGCAAGCTGTTTCCTTAAGAACAGTCCCTGAGAGCAATTGCACCAGGATTCTACCCCTTTTTGCAGAATTCCAACAGCAAGATTTTCCTTTAGCCTTAGCAGCCAGCTGACCCAGATTTTCACTGCCTACAACTCCAGACGATCTGCTAAAATAATGACTGTACCTCTCTCACCTTTCCCCTACTAGGCAAAGGAGCTTCCTTTCTGTGAGGATTGCTATTAATGAGAGAGAGATAAAGGTGTGCATATGTGCTCCCACTTCCCACAGCGTTGCTGCCATCTTTAGTTCACCTTGTACAGAGAACTATACCAGAGCTCACAAGTTCTCCATCACAGAGGCTTACACATAACTACTAATAATCAATTAGGATTGGTATCTGAGATATAACTTGTCACCCTGGGCCAGATGGTTTCAATGTCTACCTCCTAGTTTTTATCTAAAAGAACCAGATAATAGATGCTGGATTCTCATATGACACTAGTTTTTACAGGATTTTCAGAAATATTACATAGATATGATTAACTCTACTTGAATTAGCTCTTCCCGGTTTTATTAAATAGTAAGTAGAGTTTATAGCATATTAAGAAAGAAAAAAAAAAAGACTATTTTCTTTTGGTTTTCTAACCAGGACTCAGTATTACAGAAAGATAAGATTAAATTGCTTTCATTTTATATTATAATTATATTACATTCATACCTTGGTACTCCACTGCTTTGAAACTCGTGGAGTTTGGTACTCGATGCATTTATGTGAAAATTTTGTCCCAGTACTCATCCTTTGTTTGGTACTCAACATATAAGCAGAGCTTGCCGATATAGACTGCCTTGTGACTTGCTACCCTTTCCAACTGAAACAAGGGGTCACACATTAGTCACTCATTAGCTGTTGGCCCTGTGCACATTCCCTTGCTGTTTTATTTTAGCTTCTACGGTTATTTTGTGTATTTTTGGTATGTGAATGCATTAAATATATTTATACAATTTCTTATGGAAAAAAAATTTGTTTGGTACTTGTTGTTTTTGCTATTCAACATGCCTTCTGGAACCAATTAACAATAAGTACCGAGGTACCACTGCATTAACTATCTAATCTATATGGAGTCCATAAGTCTAAGGTAGAATGTGTAAAATTTAGCAATGGCTAGAACAAGTTTGACAAGTTTCTGATATCACAAAACAAATAACCTATAGTTATCTTGGGTGTAGACAACTGATGTAAAAATTTGAAAGCATTTTTATTTAGCTGCCACCATTTTGTATTTCATTGCTATGATTAATAATCTCTTGAGCAAATATTAGTTTCAGATTAAAAAAAATAATAACCAAAGATTCAAGTTGTTCTCTAGCCCAAGTTATTTATAAATATAGGCTATTTATATCATTTAAAAACAAGAGAGCAATAAAGTAGAGTAAGCCACAGACTTTCCTCACGTATGCATTTTAGCCTGGCTAAAAGACGCAGTCAAATAAAACTTCACACATATATCATGTTGTTGATCAAACTTGTGGATAATTCCTAGTATGAGATAATCGTCCTTTTACTTCCTAAGTATAATATCTGACTTCACAAAAGAACTCATGGATTTGGAAATTTTGTATGAGTATGTGAAATACAAAAGATGAAAAAAATATCATCATCATCTTGATAAAGAGAATTAGTTTGGGGGAACTATTTCTTTTCAACTTATTTCAGCATCAGTCTAAAGTTGTGCTGTCCAATGTGGTAACCACTAGCCACTTGTGGCTACTGAGTTTTTGAAACGTGGGAATTATATACATTATATGCTATAAATACACGATACTTACTAGATTTTGAAGATGTTACAAAAAATAATGGAAATAATGGAAACATTTATTGAACACTTACATTTTAAGATCATATGTTAAGCAATCGATATTCTCAACAACCCTCTAATGAAATAACTACGTTACTCGTCCCACGTTGTCTGGACTAAGGGGTTTTTTGAATGTGGGACTTTAGGTGCAAAATCCAGAAACACCCAGAGCAAACAATGATGAACTAGTCACCCTACATGTATATTAAATATTATGTGCTCCATTCTACAAATGAAAAAATAATGAGGCACAGAGAGCCTCAGCAACTTGTGCAAATTTACACTATTAAAAAGTGGCAAGAAGGGATTCTGTTATGCTTTGTCTGTATTACACAGTATAAACAGTGTATTATGCTCTCTTCCCATTACAAAGAATTGTTTTGTTGTTTTTTATTCATTTATCCAATTTACATAAGTATATAATAAGAAGAATTATTTTAAAATTTGAAATAACAATAGCTAACATCAATGTTACTGTCCTATGTTGATTTACATTGTATAATTCTATTAGATAGGTAATGTTAGTATTTTCATTGTTCGGATTAGGAAAGTAAGGCACACATAGGTTAAGTAACTTCCTCATAGAAAGAAATTTTCAGCAAGCACATTTAACTAAGACAGTCTGGCTTCATTGTTGTCGAGCTATGTTGTAAGATAGCTCATTAGAACTAATTATCAATGAATACTGCAAGCACTTCAGGTTTCCTGGTACTGTGAATGGATTAGGAAGATCTATGGGAAGTATAGAGAAGCTAAGGTAGTAACCTGGACTCTAACTTCACGTGTAAACATCTTATTCCACAGAATACTAAATTTGGGGTCCACAAAAAGTAGGGGCAGGACCATCAATACATTTTATGTGACACTGTCATTTTTGAATTCTTAATTTTGATTTGTCTTTTAGTTCACTAACATATATTTTTATGTTACTTTTTAAAATATATTGGTGATGTATTTTCAGAGAATTTGCTTATGTCTAAATTAACTTTGCTGTTTTTATTCTTGACATAATTGCCTTTATATAAAATCCTTGAATTGCAACTTTTTCCCCTCTAAATTTTTTAGAAAATTAGTAGAAGTAGTTTGTTTCATTACTTTCCTACCCAATGCTTTTGAAATATTTTATAATGCTATTGGAAATTCTTTTTACTTACCAAGATGCGCCTACCTATAGATTTCTTTGTGTTGATTTTTGTCTGTAACATAGAGAACCCTTTCAATCATAATCATAACCCAGAACATTTTTCCCCAATTATCTTTGATTGGTGATTCTGATCCAGTTATCTTTGATTGGTGATTCTGATCCAGTCTCTTCCTTAAATTATGTGTAATTTTGAGGTTCATTTTACATTTTTCACTTTTCATATTTATGATTGCCCTCATCTTTTTCATTTTTTCCTTTTACTATACATTCTGAGAGAGGTACCCACTGTTTTTCACATTACTGATTTAATTTTTTGCAGTGTCAAATCTGCCTTTTACTGTCTCCAATGTAAATTTTAATCCAGATAATAAAATATCATCTTGTTTTGTATTAAAAAATTGTATATAACTACATATAACTACATATATGTGTGTCTCTGTGTGTGTGTGTGTGTGTATATATATATTATCTTTTAGCATTACATTAGGAATGCCAACAATTGTTCTAAAATCTAATTCTTAGTACTACATTTCTCCCAAGGCAATTTTTCACAGTCTCCAAAGTATATCTTTTTTGTTTTTTTGGGTTTTTTTAATTATACAACATTGAGTCATGCTTCTTTAGACTCTTAACATTTATAGATAGAGAACACTTAGTGACAGCAAATTAACCTTTGTCCCCCTGTCTTGATACAATCTCTCTCTATGATCTACAATGTTATGGCAATAAAATAAACACATCCTTAGCCTCACTCTCAATAAAAGAAGCTTTTAATTGAGTGAGGTTCCTCTGCACTGAAGTGAGACCTTCGCCTACCTGCCACTCACTGGCTCTCCACTCCTGATAGTGGAGTGAGGAACACTACAAGTTTGATTCTATGGCTCTGGGATCCTCTCTACAGTAAGTGGCTTGTGCTGAGAACTGTTTCCAGAATGTAACATGCCAGTGCCTTGTAAATACACTCCCACCCTCCTTCTGCCATATTCCTTCTACTCCGCCTTTACTGTATGAATGAGGGGTGGGGTAATAAGAGTTTAGTTTGCTCCAGGGTTTTGTTGGTTATGCCTTCTGAAGTGCATATGTCAGAGGGAAAGGGTGGCAAGATGACCTGAAGGGAGAAGAAGGATCATTTTATTACTCCTTTCAATTAGAAAAAAAAAGTCATAATAAAACTATGTAAGATTAGGAATCTAGCTCCTGCACATTAAAATCCGTTTTTGTGGTTTTGCAGTTACTGAACATTCCTTTCAGGTTTTGGCAATAGGTTAAGTTTCAGTTTTATATTGCAATTGTATTGTTAGATTTACTCTTTCTGTGTGTCTTCATAGGTGCTGAGAAGTTGTGAGAGGCTGCAGTGAGACCTAGAGCACTTTTTTTTTTTTTAAAGATTTATTTTATTGATTTTTGACAGAGAGAAACAGAGAGAGACAGAGAGAAGGGAGAGGTCCCAGACCAGTTTCCATAGTTGACATTAGTTTTCCATATAGTTTCCCTCAGGTGGGCACAGGGCTGCACAGGGCAGGAACTAGGCCCAGAGCCTCTCACATAGGCCCAGGCAAAAACTGAACTGGGGGCATACCCCAGTTCAGCATATGGGTTCGCATGGGCCGGGACCGGGATTCGATCCTCAGTCCCCAGGGCTTCAAAGCGAGCACTTAACCTGCTGAGCCATCCCAACTTTCCCTAGAGCACCTTGAAACAAGAACCCACTAGCGGGGAAGCTGGGATGGCTCAGTGGGTTAAGCACTCACTTTGCAGCGCCAGGGACCCAGGATCGAATCCCGGCCGTGTGGACCCATGTGCTGAACTGGGGAGTGCCCCCAGTTCAGCTCTCTCTCTCTCTATCTCTCTCTCTATCTCTCTGTCAAAAACAATAAAAAAAAAATTGAAAAGGCATTAAATTAAAAAAAAAAAATACCCACTAAAATATCTATATAGTTTATCCAAGACTTTACGCCTTATATTCTTCAAGAGGTCCTGGAATTAAATATAAAATATTTTTCACTTAACTTTCTTCAAGATTTTCTATTAAGCACTGAATTTCAACAGAATAACAAGGCACATTGCTTTTGATCTTTGGTGGTGGTGCACAGTGACTCTTTGAACATGCTGGGCTAGATAATTTACATATCAACCAAACAGCATCAAAGATTCGTGAAATACTTTGAGCATTATACAGGCAGGCTATCAGACATAGCAGGGCTGCTTTTGGTGTTGACAACTCTGCTGAGTCACCTAATACATAAATGGGTTATCTGAAAATTATAATGGTGATATTTGACTCTGGTGATATTTGACTCTACTGCTCTTTTGAATAGAACATTCACATCAGAATAACTACCTTCTACATCAAAAATTATTTTCCTCGAGACTATTAAGTTTGACCCAACAATGTTAAAACAGTATGAACAAGGCCCTCATAAGCAGACTTCAGGTGTCTATTTTGCATTGGAAGGAGATGATCTAACAGGACATTTCCATCTCTATTATTACAAATAAAACATTTGCATTAGCAACAATACACATGTGAATTCTAAAACAAATTCAATTTAAAAGTTCACCAAAATTGCAAGTACTGTGGTATTAACTAGCATAATTGCCTTTACATTCTCCACAATTCAACCTAAATGCTACTTGTAAAATATTGTACTTCTTTCTGATTCAACTACTCCTATAGCACTGCCA
Organism: Craseonycteris thonglongyai; assembly: GCA_004027555.1. NCBI lineage: Eukaryota > Metazoa > Chordata > Mammalia > Chiroptera > Craseonycteridae > Craseonycteris > Craseonycteris thonglongyai. Next base: position 14,059 of record PVKE010006366.1, on the reverse strand, counting down.
TCCTAATGATCCTCTGCTACAATTGCCTCTTCTTGGGAATCATATTCCAACATGTAACCATGAATATCAAAGTGAATTATTTAAAGATCTTTACTTCCTAATACTATCCTTATATGGTACATCCCTGGTAAAACTGGACATCAGTTTTCTCCAACTTTTCATTTCACTAACGTGAAGTTTCTAATAACTGAGTTCCCAGTACCTCAACCATTACATACATTGTGACAATAAGTCTATGATAAAGGCTTTCTCTTTTTTCTTAATTAAATTGATTGGTATATACATAAGTATATTTTAAAAAGAAAAAGAGCACAGAAAAATGCTCATGGTTTGTAGTCATTAGAGCTATAATCTTTCTCATAAGTAAATGAAACAAAAATTCAAATGGTTTTTTAATGTGCTCACTAATACATATCTATCATTAGTAAAAATGTTATGAACACCATATATTCAGAATTTTTCTACCTATACTTCAGAAAACTGACAAATTTAATATGTATATCACTATACTAAACAATCTAGGATACTGAATAATAAATTTTTAAACAACATATTAAATGCAAATATCATGAGTTTAGTTCAAAGATCTGTCTAGAGCATTTCTCTGACTAAATCTGTTTGATGTGTAAGCATGTGTACTATTTAGAAAATCTGAAAAATAATGGTAAAATGAAAAATAAAATCACTGAGGGAGATTAATTATCATGGTACATACTTTTAAAAATGAATTATAATGGGTAGGCTACATAAAAAGTTTCTATTATAATAATGCATTCATATTATTCATATATTTCATTCCCCCCTCCCTCAAAGCTCCTATAGAGGTCCCTAGCTTCCTCTAACACCTAAACACAAAGCTGGATCCCCAATTCAATGTCTAATATTAATAAGGTAGTAAAGAATATAGACTGTGGTCTTAGCAGAGGGTCACTGACCACTAAGCAGTACCAAGTTAGGGTTCCTGTCAGTACCAAGTTAGGGTTCCTTTAGCTAGAACAGGTATGTTAGTGGGTAAGTGGGACAGATGTGGGGTCCTATAGTGGGAAGGAGAGTGGCCTGTGCCCTCACATTGCTTCAGACTCGAACCTGGCCCAGCACTTTCCCTGCTGTGGAGGATGTTGACCTTCTTAAGACAGAAACACCAGTAAATGCCCATTAGCACTGAGTAGGAAGACAAAAATAATCAAATTTTCTTTACAGTTTTTCTTTATAAGAGCCCCTATTTGTTAAGAGGAACCTAGTGAAATCTTGAAAAATTTTAAGGAGTCAACATTTCCCATCTTAATTCACTGACATCAATAACCTTAACATTATTTGTACTTCCTGTGAAAACAAGTGATTGCTACTCTGTAGGTAATCCATGGCCCCATGCTAATTCAGATCTCCACACTAGAGTTTCTAAATTAGCGTGCAGCAAATGGGTCGTGGTCTGAGGAGATGTTATCTATTTGGCTTATAGGGAAGACCTAGAGCAGCCATGACTCCAGTGCTGGTAACCTCTGGCTGTAAACACCCAACCTCAGGCTATCTAAATTTGTTGTATAAATATTATTTTCTATGTGTGCAACATCTTGAAAAGATTGGAAGTACTACTTTAACAATGGTTCAGGTGTTTGGACTGTGTGGTCCAATTCCAGGTGATCCCCGTGTAGATTTGAAATGTACACACCAATGTATTTTCCATTTCCATTTTTAACATTGATCCACAATGATGTTTACTTACTGACACAAATGCCCAACCAGATTTTTTATATTCAACTTAAAATTTCAGGGTTCCTTTTCACATAAGAGATCAATTGAAACTGTATGGTTCAAAAGACTCTTTGTGATACTTCCCTGCTTCTCTTTGCAGGCATCTCTCAGCAAATTCCAGAATTTACTCATTGCTTGACCCATATTGAACCTCTAACAGTTTATAAACATCCCATGTCTTTGCTGTTCCATTTGCCTAAATGTCCAGCTTCCTTGGTTGAAATGTAATATTCCTATCTATTATTTAAGAGTCACTGTAAATTAAAGTATCACTGCAAAGGCTTTCTTGGAAACAACCTTCCGCACCGTTACTCTTCTTATTCTCCATATTCCTGGAACAGTTGATTCACCTTCTCTAAGGTCCCAGAGAACCATGTGAAGACTTTTATTTTTGCACAAGTAACACTGTATTAAAGGTATCAGTTTGTAAACTTGTTGTCCCATTAGATGGTAAGCTCCTTATGGGCCTGGAGTATGTCTAACTCATCTTTTTTCTCTAAGTATATGGCAAATTTGGGGGTAGTGGTTATTGTTAAGTTAATCTGTTTAGTATGCCTCTGCTTGAAATCAACAGCACCAACAGTCTTTTCTCCCACCCCTCCTTTGTGAACATTTGGAGCTTATTTTCATTCATCTCTTTACTTTCATGGCCACAGGATTTGGTAAAATTTGAGTAAGTCATTGACTCAAGATTACCTCCCTGAGTGCTCTCCTAAGATATAAATATTGGTAAATTAGAGGTCTTTCCTTCCTGTTTCAACTAGGAAGCTACTGGCAGTCCTGGGTAAAGATGCAGAGATAAAGAGAACGTAGCACAATGAGAGAAGCAGAACTAAGAGAGGGAGAAAAAGCATCCGGGTGGCATTGCAGAACCAAAATTGGAGTTGTTCAGCAATACCATAGTCAAGCCCTTTTTTGCTTAAGCTGGTTCAAGTTGGAGTTCTATCATGACCAAAAAGTGCTAACCTATAAGAAAAAAGTCAATGATGTAAGTTGGATGATAGATGAAGGAAGGAGGGAAGAAAGAAAACTTAAAAGTTAAATGTCTCAAGAAATCCTTTCAAGCTCACTAAACTTACTCAATAATTCAAAAGTTTTTGAACTTCTAATCAGAATTATTAGTGTTGGGTGGCAATCATGTGTCAAACCTCCAGGAAGAAATCTCAAAACAAAATAAAACAAAACAAAAAGTTCTGTCATGAACACAAGGATCTACTATGTAAACCATACAAAAAAAAAAAAAACCAACTAGAAAGGAGTTTAAGAACTCTTGGGTTTTATGTTAAAACTTCTCTATTATGAACTCAAAAATCTTCTGGAATTAAAAACAAAACAAAACAAGCTATTATTATGCAGCTATGTTAATTTGGCCACTGGCTTCCAAAAGTCTATAACATTATTATGAGATGAGAATAAAAGCAAATTGCAAATTTTGCTCTCTAAATTGACCAACAATTAAAAATATCAATGATTAATACAAAAGGTTCTTAGAGTTTAATATATATTTGCAGTCTGAGAAAGATTATTATTCTATAGTGATTTTTGAAATTTTAGAGTTTAGCAAACCATGTATAGATATTTCAGGTATATACAAACAACACTGACCTGTCTACACTTCCTTTAAAAAATTATATTCTTTAAATATTGCCTTGTTGAATTGACAACCCATTATATTTGACCATTATGTAATATGCACTAAGAGCATTATGCTAGGTGCTGGCTAGAAGCTGAAGGTTCAAAGTAACTTTTCAAATGGAAATTAATTCAACAGTCTAGGGAAATACTACCACAAAACAATGCCCTGCTGAATCTCATTATATCAATTTAGAAAGGCATATGGCTGGAAAGGTAAAAATAAATCAGTAAGATTAAAAAGGAATATTGCTTTGCAACAAAAAGAGAGGAGTGATAGTATCTGGTTGCTAAGTAACAGGACTTTAAGCAGGAATTATTTGTCTTCCTTATAGGATAAGACAATATTGAGGACTAGAACGAAATACTGATTGCATATTGGCCCAATTTATACAAACTTCATTTTTCTCAACGAGTCCTCCATCTTTAAATAAGGAGATGAGCTTTCACCAGAGGAGCAGTTGCCTAGCAACAAGATGCTAAGCCGTGCTGAATCCTGTCCAGAAAGCGCTTCCTCTCTCTGCCCATTGCAGGGCATTGACCCCTTGCACAGACTGATGCCTTTGAGAGAACCACCTTTAACAACCAGAAAGCTACAGAAAGAGAGTTTTCCTAAGATCACTACAATGTCTAAGCTTTTTGTTTTCGTTTTAAACAGATAGCACAGCGCTCACTCTGCTTAGCTAACACTACACAAAGCATTTTCACAAACATGCTTTTTCTTCTTTTAAGCCCCTGACTTTCATCAGTGTTGAGTCATGTGACTAATCACCTGACTAGCTACAGGTTTCAGGTCTATCTGGTCTTACCTGAATGCCAAATGTTTGTTGCAAGGAAGTGAGCTTCATCTCCATTATCTTTACTATGTCCTGCAATGTTCCGTTCCTCCCCCTACCCTATAATGGTAAGGGCAGCAAATCCTCTTACCCTGCACACCCACATCTTTGATAAAAGTTTTATTTATTCATTTTTCTTTTTTTTTTTAACTGAGCCCCTACTAAGTACACTGTGCTAGGTCCCGGAGATAAAATTAAGCACAAAACACTTCCTTCCCCTCAGAGTTTGTAGGATTCCATGAGAATAAATAGGAGTGGCACATAATGGCCATGAACATCAAGAAGCAGTGGGGGAGGCCACTTAGAGATGACACCTCAACCATGAGACCCAAAAAGCCTGCAGAAATTGGTGGGAGTGGCTGAAAAGTGAAGTGGAATTGAGATGGGGAAAAACATGTATCCGGCAGAGAACAGAGGCTTTCTTAGACAGAATACCTGACACCTGGAAAATATGATACCATTTATTCTCATAGTACAATAATCAGACGTTTTTAGTTGTGAGTCAAATTCACTCAAAAACTTTTTACTGCAAAAGACAATTCACAAATGTAATGCAAAAGCTGTTGGCATTTCACCAATATTTTATTCAAACTATAATACATTTAATAAAATGTGCTTCCATATGTACCCAAACAGGAGAACAGGGCTTGCACTATGTTCAAAATAATTATTCTTAAGGATATAAGAAACAGTATTTACTAAATAAATCATTTTTTGTGAAATTGTAACTGCCCAAGAAAAATTAGAAAATGTATTCTGAGCAAATCAGTTATAATGCAACACTTGAGAATGTCTGTATTCACGTGTACAGTACTTACCTATTATTAACGCAGATCTCATTTTTCTTTCAAAGGAGCAGAGTAGGCACAGCAATTAACTAGGATTGTTTAAAAAGATAAAAACATGTGATCTAATTTTTGAGGGCGTGTTTCTAAAAACACTACGCCCAAAATGAGAGCTTCAGGCTTCTCTAATTGCTTTTCAGGGCCTGGAGGTCTGCTTTGCATCTCTGCTGCCCTCATGCGACGAAACAGAGCGTAGCCTCACAGAAAATCGACAAAGAACAAACCTGCCAGGTTCTTGGCGTAAGAACCATGAGAAGTGAGAGATGATATAACAAGCACAAGCCTGTATCACAGATTCCAGGGATCTGAATTTGTTATGACTCAATCATGATTCAGATGGGTCTCTATTGAATAATATTTTCAGGCCATATTTCAAAGAGAGGAGAGTTTTTCCAACATTCAAAGAGCTCAAAATATGCATTTAGGTAATAGGAAGGATTAGAAAACAAGATTTAATTGCCTAATTATATAATCACAAAATACCTAATGCCAAGAACTGTCTCAGTGTTTTGTTTTGTTTTTCACCACCTTATATTTTTTGCTAGTGTAATGGTATACATCAGGGACTCCATCTGACTTTATTTTATTAAAGTTAAATATATACACATTTCTTTAAAAAATAAACTATTTTTGCCAAGTGGTAGCACACACAAAATGTGAGAGAAAATTTGTATTTTGAGCTAAATTTTCTAGTGTGCTCTTTAAATATAACAATCCTTTCTTCTTTATTTCTATGTTGTGTGCCTTAGAGATTGTAAGTATTCTCACAGTTTCATATATGATACTTCTGCAGGTGATTCTCAAATGGTTCTCCAGTTTCTCTTTGTACTAGACACTAATTTTGAATATCTCACCACAATATCAAAATAAAAGGATAACTCACTCTCTCCCCAAGCCTGATTCCATCTTCCTTATCCTATATTCTTGGGAAGTCTCATCATTTTTCCAGGCTTAACATTAAAATTTATTTTTGAATTCTCTTTCCCTTTTCCTCTGAATTTATTTTCCAACCATTTTCTTGAATGCAAAAACCCTGACATGGGCTTGCTTATAACAGGCTGGAGATTCTTGGTGAAAAGGAGATGCCTAATAAAAGTATTAATAGATACTTTATAGAATGGATGATTTTATAGTGGATGAATGGATAAATGGGTGCTTAAGAAACTATAGATATTCAATAATCATAATTTTGAAAAAAGGTGAATAGGGTAAGTATATTATAATAAGGACATGAAATCTAATTCAAGGCAGAAGTACAAAAGGGATAGGCTTCCATAATGAAGTGATGTTTAAGCTAATGTTTATAAGACAAGAAATTGTTTTCAGTTTAAAGAAAGAAGAAAGCTTTTCAGCAGAGGGAATGAATAATTTCTTCTTAAATTGCGAGGTGGGAAGGAGCTTGACATCTTCATGAAGTTGTAACATGGGTAGGGGAGAAGGAAGGGCAAGATGATGAAGAAGTGGACAGAGTGCAAATGAAAGTTTGTTTTCTCTCCTTTGGCATGTTTATAGTTTGTTGTGTTTCATTTTCTACTGATCAGAAATTCTTTAGATAGGGAGCCGGGATGGCTCAGTGGGTTAAGCGCTCACTTTGCAACCCTGGGGACCGAGGATCGAATACCGGCCCCGGCCTGTGCGGACTCATATGCTGAACTGGGGAGTGCCTCCAGTTCTCAGTTCTCACCAGGGTGAGACCCCGGCCCAGTTCCTGCCCTGTGCAGTCCCGCTCCTACTTGTGGAATGAAACTATGTGGAAAAACCAGTGATGTACAACTATGGAGACTGTTCTGGGCCCTCCCCCTTCTCTCTGTCTCTGTCTCTGTATCTCTCTCTCTCTCTCTGTCAAAAACAATAAAAATAAATCTTTAAGAAATTCTTTAGATAGGGAACACAGGTACAAATGCCCCAGGCCCCACCATACAGTATACTTCTATAGGCAGGTGGATCATACCCACTGCCTGTTCCCCAAAGGTATTTGAGATTGAAATTGGGCCCTAGAGCCCATGTAATTACAAACTTTATCATTAGAAAAGAAAAGAAAAAACTCTGGAAGATTTTAAATGAGGGAAGTGACACATTCTGATTCGAGCTTATAAAGTACACTAAAACATTTCCATAACATAGAAAGTGGACCCAAAATGTTTTATTGCTATTAAATGTGCCGTTTTGTTATGATTAGATTAGTAAAGTAACTCGCATGAAACTACCAGGACAGTAGGCTGCCAGCAGTGGGAGGGAAGAAGAGTCCAAACTCCTTTAATTTAGGGTTAGGTCCCAGATTCAGTTCGGCAGTTGTCCACTGTAGGTTAAATATTGGTAAAGACGATTTGGAGTGCTATGGCTAAGATTTCCAAGACAATAGCAGCAATATCAGAAATCTCTTGTTTTCCTGAATCCTTCTAGGGAAACTGGACTGGTAAAAAAAACTGGGGTAGCGTGGGGGTGGAAGTTTCTCATGTACTTCCCCAAGATGGAAATTCCTGAACTTTAGCCTCATGGGCATTATTCCCATCTGGTCCCTTCCAACAAAAGATGAAGGCTTTACCCCACCTCTATTTGAGAACAGGGGCAGGATAGAGAATAGCAACCAATCACAAATCACAGAACATCCATGTTCTTTTAATTACTGCTGGTTGTCAGGGGCTTTTATGGTAACATTACAGCTGTTATGTGGAAAACGGATTGTAGGTAGAAGAGAGGTTGTTTAGTTAGCAGATTATTAGTAAGTGCTTGCCATAGCTTAAATGAGAAATGAAAACTTCTTAACAATTTATGATATTCAAGAAGCAGAACCAATCTGACTCAGTGGTTGCTTTGGTGCCAGGGTGTAGAAGGGGAAAATATCAAGAGAGATCTGTGATTACCCAGCTTCCTAAAATAAAAAGAAAAAAAAAGAAAAAAAATTTAAAAGAATATGATGGCTTAGTTTACTGAAACTTGGGAGGAAGAGATTTTCAGGGAAGATCATGAACCATAAATTAATAAAATGAGAAACGGTAGATTGGGGTCAGTGGGAAATGACTACGGTATATATGGAACATTAAAGCCTCATTAAGTCTCTAAACACAGTGGAGAATATTTATTTTGCCTTTTTCACTGAAAGCACAAAATTAAGCATTGTTAGATGTTAGCTGCTGAGAAATTCCATGTAACAAATCTCCTGAAGATAGGAGGCCTCTCTCATTTCCATAGAGCCTGCGGTCTTATTCTGATCTACGAATCTGTAGCAGAGCTTCAAGAAATTTGTTAAATCCTTGAAACTGAAAGCATCTGTGTGTGCAAGTGTGTGTGTATATTCTTCCCACCACAGGATCAATAAAGTCATCAGTGCTTAAAGGTGTCTATGAAAAGAAATACTACTTCTCCGTAGGCTACTGTCATTAAGAAAAGGGCTATGCATAATATTTGGAGTAAGTTTCCATTTTTACCCTACATACACCATCCCAGTTATAACATGATCAAATCATTACGTTTTTAATGCTTCACATGTTACTTCCTAGAGCAGGGCTAGTGATGGTTCCATTACGCCTTGGAAACAGATGGAGGGAGTAAATACTCTGACCTCACTCTCTTTATTCTCTAATCTAATGTCAGAGCTCCCATCAGCCAAACCCAACTGCAAACCAAATTGCAAAGTTGGCATTTGATGTGCTCTACACAGCCTATTTGCCCATGGCAAAAAGAAAGGTGGAGGATGGACAGTGGATCCTGGAGGGGACAAGGGGCACTGGGTAAAAAGAAGCTATCTGGCATATGCCCTCAGATATAAAGCTCTTAAGGCTAAATGAACTAAAATGTGGTCTTTATACTTGCTCTTTCACTTCCTTTAGATCCTTGATAAAATGTCACCTCTTTGGTAAATCCTTCTCTCATCACTCTATTTGAAGTAGTAACCTACCTTACACCTGCCCCTGATTGTCCATGCCTCTTCACTGCTTGAAGATTGGTGGTCACACTGAAACCCATTAGACAAGCTGTGCACTTCACTTGCTTTTTTGTTTTTGTTTGTTTTGTTTTGTTTTGTTTTGTTTTTGTCTTGTTTTTAATTGCCAACCTCTCCTCACTACACTGTAAGCTCCAAGGGGTTAGCAAATATTTTGTCTCCTGAAACACTGGTGTCTCCTTAACGCTTGCATCAGCAATATTTAATATGCAATAGGTGCTCAATATATACTTATTCAATAAATAGAGGAAAGTGTAAAATCAACTTTGAAAATAAAATTCATATGCTATGTTTTAAAAATGGAAACCAGGGGAGGCCGGGATGACGCAGCAGGTTGAGCGCTTGCTTTGCAGCCCCAGTGTCTGGGAAATCGAGTCCCGGCCCCAGCCCGTGTAGACCTATATGCTGTCTGGAGGTGTGGCCCCCGGTTCGGTTCTCACCAGGGCGAGCTTTTCATCTGGTTGGTCCCCGGTTTGGCCCCCAGCTCATGGGGGTGTGCCTTCCATTCGGGAGGCCCCCACCTTGTTCCTGCCCTGCAAGGCCCCCCGCCCACCTGTGTGGAACGAAACCATGTTGAAAACTGATGATGTACAATGCGGGAGACTGCTCTGGGCCCTCCCCTCCTCTCTGTCTCGCTCTGTCAAAGACAATAAATTAAATCTTAAAAAAAATAAAAAAATAAAAAATGGAAACCAGCCCATTTATAACAAAACTGTTGTAATTTTTTTTATTTTTCAAAATCACTACAAATTTCTACTGGTAGTTTTTGCTACCTGAAACTTATCTTCTACATCTCTCGCTTTCCAAACTTTACTGTCTTTTTTTAGCTCAAATATCTTGTTCTATTTAGTCTTTCCTGTTTAGTCAAAAGTAACTGCTCACGGCTGATCTTCATAGCATGTTATCTGCATCCCTAGTAGCAGGACGGTCCTCCCATAGAAATCAGTTATTTGGGTGTGCATCTCTTAGCAACAGAGCTGCATCCCAAGTCCTTTGTTGAAGGGTTGGTGAGTTATGCAAGGTCCCTGTTCTACAGCACTGAGCACAACCACCACCTGTAATGTGTTGAAGAGCAGTGGCCATGGGGTCAGAGGACTTGCATTCAACTCTTGCCTCTCCACTCACTGTGACACATAGACATGTAAGGCCTCTAAACTGCATCATGGAGTTGCTGCATGGGTTAAATATGATGGCACGTTTAACCCATTAGCCAATAAATGTTCAATAAAGTTTGCCTCGCGAGTGTTCATTATTTGTTACACAAATGAATAGCCATTGTAAGATATGAAAAAATGGAAGCTACACAAGATATAATCTTTCCATGTCCTTGTTTAGTGATGTTTGATGAGTCTTTAATGTAAACCAGTAAAAAATTCAGTGTTAAGACTCTAGGCTCTTGCGTCAAGCTGCTCAGACTGAAACCTATCCTTACTACCTGGGTGACTTCAGCCAGGGGTGTAATTTTCCACTCCTGAGTTTTCTCATCTATGTAACCCATAGTGAGCAGAGCCTGGACGCAGTAAATTATAAACATCACTAATCATTATAGGTGCTAAAAGCCAGACTGAAAAATATTTTTTTTCTAATCTGACAAGCTATTAGTCAGTCACAAATTTTAAGAATTTAGTCTGCATGTTAATAAATAAAGAGCTACAATTAATCTTTTTGGAGCTTCTCATGTCCAAGATCTTAGCTTTTTAAGATAAGGTTAAACCATAGACATGCAAAAAAAAAAATTATTTGAAAACAAGCAATGTTCCAAAGAGATCAATTATAACTTAAAAATTATTTTATATGTTTGTAAAAAGTAATCTTCAAAGCAACTGTTATTAAAATTTGCTACTTTGTCATCCAACAGTTTGTTTCACAATCATTAATAATTAATTATAGGCTCTGATTCATTCTTGCATACTCTAAAAATAGGATACCATGAATAGGCTTAGATCCCTAGCAACAGAATATTGAGTGTTCTATCAGCCTCACCTAGGTACCTATTTGCATTTTGCAAATGGATCTGTCTCAGGATCTCTAAATTGGAAGGTATTTAATGCAAGGTCAGGCAACATGTTTTTCCTATTTGCAGTTATTTCAAGCACATCTCACTAAAAGCCTCATTTTTTCTGCTCTCCATTTGCCTGGGTGTAGAGAACAAGAGAGCTTGTGCTTCCATTCTGAGTCCCTGAACATGGAGAACATCAGATACAAAGCCTACCAAAAGAGCACCAACCTGGCCAACTATCTGGTGAGAGTTTCTGATGTCTACCACATAACAGATATTTGAACAAACTCTGATTAATGAGAAAATGTCATTAATATTGGTAGAACTAATTTTTAAAAAAAATAGTTTGTTCAATAAGCAGTGCAAGGCAATATGCTATATACTATATAAATATTAATTCATTTACTCTTCATAAGAACCCCATGAGGAAACCAATGCAAAAAAAGTTAAGTATGTCTCTAAGAGTCACACATGTAATAAATGGAGGATCCAGGTTTGAGACCCAGGCAGCCTGAGTCCAGAATCTGAGAACCTAAGTTCTAGAAAAAACAACAAATCAGTAAACCCTGGATCTGATTAACACATGTCTATACAGCTCTTGGCTTAATGGCGGCACAAATGTGGGAATGGGTTTGCATTTGTGTTTATTGTGAGTTCCTTAGTTTAGGATGCAAAATATTTAACGCATCAAGTCAGAGTCTATGTATGGAGTTCACTGATATGAAACAATAATCAGGAAAATGTAGAGTTGAACATAAAGATGTATATCATAGCAGAGGCAACAACTGAAGAACCTGTGCACTTTGCAACATGTAGTCCTAGGCTCACTCAAAAGTAGAAAACAACATTTCTGATTTTTCACCGTGAAATGTAGTCAGTCTCTTTTTCTCAAGTAGACTGATGAAGATGATTAGATAGATAGATAGATAGATAGATAGATAGATAGATAGATAGATAGATGATAGAAGATGAGTAGATAGAAAGATGATAGGTAGATAGATCAAGAGACAGATGATAAATAGATAGATGATGCTAGATAGATAAGTGCTACCGAAATACATCTTATTTTCTTTTTCTCTCCCAAGATGAGGTAACTTCAAACCTCAGCTAGTGAATCTCTCTCTGGAAACCTGCAGCATCCAATCCATTAGCCATGAACTACAAGTGGCTATGTAAATTAATTAAATAAGCAAATTAATATTTTAGTTCCTCAGTCCATTAGCCACATGTGGCTAGTAGCTATCACTGGACACCACAGGGAGCATGTTCATCACCATAAAAAGTTCTGCTTTGGGGAAGCCAGGATGGCTCAGTGGGTTAAGCGCTCACTTTGCAGCGCCGAGGACCGAGGATCGAATCCCGGCCCCAGCCCGTGTGGAACCATATGCTGAACTGGGAGCTCCCCCAGTTCAGTTCTCTCTCTGTATCTCTCTCCTCTCTCTGTCAAAAATAAATTTATTTTATTTTTTTATTTTTTTTTATTTTTTTTAAAGTATCTTCTACAAAGAAACTCCTAAGTCATCTTTCAAAAAAAAAAAAAAGTTCTGCTTTGGAAAAACATGGGAGCCACTGTCAGTCCTGTACCCTGAAAGTGGTTCTGAGCTACTTTATTTTTGTATCATCACAGAGCTACATAAGTAAGTTTAACAAAACTGCCTATTATAAACATTGAAATAATTTGGCAGCATTTAGTTATCAGACAGTTCTTCAGTCTGCCAACATTCCTTGATCAAAATCATTGGCAAGATTCCACAGATTTTTCAAGTTTTTTTCCCCTTATGTAACATCTTTCCATGTAGCATAAAGTACAGAACTTCGTGAATTTTGTAATCAAAGAACTAGCTTATTCTTTTCTTTACTAAAAGTTCTAACTTTATGCATTCTTAGGGGAAAATCATCTTCACCACATTGTTTTCTATTTTGGTATGGGCTCACCTCACTTTGTCTCTAGGAATTGTATCCAAATGAATAAAACAGTTTCCATATTAAATTTCCATAATATATTACTTATAGACTGGCAACAATTAAGCCACAATGTCAGCAACTAATAAAATTTAGACAAGAAAAACATACATATTTTGTCCTAAATATTAAACTAGTTTCGCCATAATCTCTTTGGCTAAAGTGAATTACAATATCTACTGATGCATTTATCCATAAAATACATAATTATCACTTACTATGTGCCTGATACTATATTAGGTATGCCTCTAAAGTTCGTACAATATAATTGGGCTCAAATTACTGAAATATAAAGTGGTATCTATTGCCCTTTTAGTTCTTATAGGGTGATGATGACGGCCTACATTCAAATCTTTGCCCACATTCTCTACAAATCACACAGATCTAAAAAGGGAGCAAATAAAACTGTCCATAACCTATGCCTAAAGCATAACTGGCAGACAGAATGTGATGAACTTCCATTTCCATGTAAGCGGGAAATAAGCCTTCAAGGCTGAAGACCCACTCCAGGGTGCAGGCCAGGGAAAGAGTGAACAGAAGGTATTGGAGCACCCTGGCAGCAGAACCCTGAAGGAAAAACATCACATGCAAAACACGAAAGGTTAACCTGGACTGAAAAAATATTGAGAACAGGGATGAGCCCTCAGGGAGCAGAGCACAGGCTCCCAGAGAATTGAAAGGAAGGGACAGAAAATTGCATAGGAGCAGAGGCAATAGTCTTGGGGAAGGTATGGCCTTTGGGGTAGAGGGAGGGAACTTTAGAAGAGAGGATGGAATCCCTTGGAGTGTTGATGATGAAGGGAAAGTAGGAGCAAGTGATAGAAATTAAGAAAAACTAAGAAACCAAAGATAATCAAAACAAGTGGCCTCTCTAAAAGGTCATTTCCGGCAAAGCACTCAAATCTCTCACCACTAATACAGAGAATCAAGGTAATAGAAAATTATTTTATATAGTACCCATGAGCCCTCTACTAAAAGGGAAGCCAGATACAAATTAGGTAACTTCAGCATTAGGACATATGGTGAACAACGATGTGTGTGTGTGTGTGTGTGTGTGTGTGTGTGTGTGTGTGTGTGTGTGTGTGTGTGT